>BLKR01002689.1:0-182607 GCA_011170035.1 Teleogryllus occipitalis
TTTTATAAACCTACTTTGGTCTACTCGAGGAAAATTTGAAGAACAATTTTGACGCCGTTTTTGAGATTTTTTTCCCTAATGCTTTAATACTGTCTTTATTTCACGCAAAAGTATAGGAAAACTGCTAATATAATCTTTTAAATTAGACATTATCTTAATTAAACATCCAATTTTGAAGAATTAATTTTATTGAAAACAATTCTATTAAGTTTGTAGTTGTAGACGTCGCAAAAAAAATTTGTTGCTATGTTTGAATATTTGAAGCATTACGAGAATGGAACCTCTGCTATGTTTGATTCATTTTTGAGAAATTTGAGAGAAATTTTTTTGAAATTTTTGAGAAATTTTTGAAAATATCGTTGAGGTTTCACGTGAAGTACCCTCCAAAATCAAAATACTTTTGATTGTGATTTTATTTTCATTCAGTAGGGCTTTGAGTTCGGCCAGATCGATCGGGGATTATCAGTTTTGAAGAAAATCGACTAGACGGCTTAGTCGGTGTTGTTGTGGACGGGGGACAGAGAGATTTTTGCCGTAAATTAATTTCTCAATATCAAGGGACCACAAAACGTAGATTCTGAGATCCCAGATGAATTAATTTACTACATATAGTTGCAAAATTTATACACTTTTCGTTGCAGGAACTCACAATGTGAGCTCTCTTTGGAAATATCATCTCTTTGGCTTCTTCTGCTTTGCAGTTCATTCTCTTAACTAGTGAAGTACCTAGAAGACGAAGTTAAATTTAAGATACGAGATAAATGCATTTAAAAGTTTCGTCGACAATGGAAATGCAGGAATCACATGCTTAGTAATGGACGGTTAAGTGGTAGACTTTAATGAAAATGTTCTACGATTACTGTTTATAATTATTCTTTTTATAAATGTACTAAAATACGATTGTAACCTCCTTGTGCGATCGAATTTTTATTCAGTTTTCGTCGAAGAAGAGCACTCCATAGTATTTGTACACATACTAGTTCAGTTTTCCCCTCCATTGAAAGAGGAATAAATTGTGCTTTTAAGATATTTAATAGAATCACTTGTGCAATAAATGATGTCTAGAGATCAGGTGACTCCTCCCATATTCGTTATTCATCGTTGCCAATTTGCCCGTCGACTCAGAGGGCTCACCCCAAGAGTCGGTTTAATCGGTGCAGTTCGTTCTCGATAACGGCTGAACTAGCATTCTCAGGCATACCGGTCTCGGCACGCTGATCTCACCGCCCAGAACGATCGGAACTGGGTGTCTCTTTGTTCGGCCCTACTAATATACTGTGTCATACGGGTGTAATCAGTACACAGACGAGAGTGGGTTGTAATAACAGCAGGTTTATTCACAATTTAGACCGTAGTCGCAAATAACCAATGCACTGTATACAATCAACTAACTAAATAGACCCCACTGCTAGGAGAGATATTTACAACGGCTACCACACCGCAACATACTACCTAATGTTTCGCCGTGCGTAGTACCGCCTGCCCTGAGACCGACTACATGTCTCACTAGTCACGACAACAACTGCCGGCTACTTGCGTCGCGTGCACGTTCGCACCTCTCACGGACGACCTACGCTGCTGCTGCCAGGATACAAGAAGAAGGAGCTATTGTTCTCACGGCCCTTAAATAGTCCTCGCGACGCTGCCCGCCGCCTCTATTGCCCCCGCCCAAGCGATGCTCACACCCTGACCGAAAAACCCCGTGCGTCATAGCTTCTGCCTTTGTCTACGCATCCGGTGCACACCGCGCCACGTGCCCACACTGTTTTAAGCAACACGACGCTACAATACTATCATATGGGGTTATAAAATGGCAGTTATTTTGAAATCAAAGACACTCCAACTTTATTTTATATTATTATTATTATTATTATTATTATTATTATTATTATTAATACTATTGTTATTAATACCAGTACTAATGTATATTAGCTTTAAAATCACTGTTGATAGAATCGCTTTATAAAAAAAATCGTTTAGATGTGTAAGAAAGTGTGTGTGCTTCACCTCGAATTCGTTATTTGGTTCCTTTCATGTGTAAAACCTTTCTTTCTCCAAACGTCGCTTATACAAATCGTTCCGAAAGCACTCTAAATGTTCAACTCATGCGATCTGCAAGTCAGATATGAATTATTTCAGACGCCTTTTTTAATATCTCGCGTTTCTCATTAGAAATTTTAAACACTCCTCTGAATCACAAACAGTGACATCTGAAATGATTTAAATGTAATTACAGAATTCCATTAGTACACGGCTGTGTTTGAACAATTAATTTGCGTGATATTAAATTGGATATGCTAATTGAATACGCTGGCTACTTCTTCATTAATGCAAAGTATTGCCTAAAATTTGAATTGCATATATGATATAACGCTGGAAGCTTAGTAGACCACCTAAAATAATATTCCTACTCTGTACAATAGCAATAAATTTTGGATATTTGTATTTAATTAGGTTTGTTACGACCCTACTTATTTAATCCACTCAGAATGAATATAATGACAAAGTCATACAAATGTTGTGATTAATTGGAAAAAATTGTTTTTGGTTTTAAAAACTGAAGGTCTCACAAATACTCTGTAACTAGTGGTCTTCAGCAGCAAAAATGTTGCTGAACAAAATATTGTTTGCCAAAAAGCATCACGCAAATTGCTCAAGAACAACAAATTAAGTAGTCTCACGTAACACTGCAATAAATAAAATATTTTAACAAAAAACGTTCTTTACGAATATATCGTAATATCACAGAATATAATATTTATATAATAGTACTAAGTTCTTTGTGTACCCAAGATATTTAAAAAATGTTTAGTGATCACGTGAATACTGATCACGTGCGAGTGGCCTCTTTCTTTGAGACTTGATCTCGCATGACGTCAGTTGTGATTGATTGATTTTTCGTGTTTCCGGGCGCGTCAACTGCTTTGGTCATTAGTCCCGTTAGTGTAGTGCATGTTTTTTCTCGGGAGATGGCAATGATCGTTCCCCGCTGGATGGCGAGATCCGGCACCGACCAACCGTCGGGTAGTGGGGTTTCCCCCTAACCAGGACTCTCCCACCAGCGGGGCACCGACCCAGTTGGGACAAACTCTAAGCTCCCGACCGGTCTCCCGGAATATGTGGTAGTGTAGTGCGTGTTAGTGTAAGTGTGTGTGTGTAACGGGAGAGGATAGGCTAAGGAAGAGGAAGGAAAGATCGCGAGCGGTCCGTGGCCCGTTGCTTAGGTTACTACTCCGGCATTCGCCTGGTGTTGATCGGAGAAACAACGGAAAACTACCGATCACAGCAGCTGGCTGCTAGAATTCTCCTCCAGACAGCGTCTGATTTCGACCTAGCTGAAAAGCTAGTGTCGAAAATCCTGCCGCCATCAGGATTCGAACCTAGGACATTCCGGTCAGAGGCGCTGCAGACGTCAGTTCTGTAGTAAGCAGAGTGCAATAATTCAGTCGGGAGTCTGAACATGGTAATAGGCGGAATAACACAATCAGATGTTTCCATCTTTCAGTGAAAATCGAAAATGTGTCATTTTTAGTGGATTTTTCAGAGTTTTTGAGTATCAAACTATAGGCACCTCTCACACGGCTGGAGGCTGCATAATTTTCTATCAATTTCTGGGCGCACTGGGAATTAGTAATAAATATACGTATAAGAATTTTCAAATATTTAGTATAAGCACATTTGAATATTTTGTCACTAAACTTTTGTAAGAAACATTCACAAATGTGTTGAAAATTTTGACTGAGTAGGTGCAGTTTTGTCAGTGAATGTTACCTAAGGTAATAACGTTTGTTTAATGTTTTATTTCAATTTTGAAAGAAAAGTAATCAAATTGGATTAAAAGGCACCAATTCAATCCCAAAATTGTATTTACAAAAATGTAAGCAATTGTTAAAAGAATGCAAGATTTATTACTTACTTTCAGTTTTTCTTTTTAGTACAATGTACGTACATCCATTTTAATGCTTTTTCTTATTTTCTTATTACATTTAAATTAATTAGCCTGCACATTAGTACAAAAGTAGAAATTATTAAAACGGGGTAACAGTACTTTAAAGAAACGATATTGAATCTGGCATTTTCTTCGAGCTAGAGCAGTGTTTTCACATTAGATTTTCAATTTGTTTCTCCCTAAACACGTATCGCATTTACCAAAATTCATTTATTTTAGAGTTTCTCGCAGGTCTTAATAACATACATTTCATTGGCTACGTCGCTTTAAAAATATAAACTATCTATTTACATATTGGAGTTCAAATTTCTAATCTCAATCGTTAGAACTTGTTTTGCGATCATTATTACGAAAACGTTTTCTATTGCCTCTTCTTATCGCAGAGGTATGTAAGAAAGGAAGTTTAACATCATTCCATGAGGCATGAGGGCGTTCTATGTGCCGCTGAGTGAAACGAGTGACCACGTACTTGAGTATTCATTTTAGTGGCTCCGGAACGTTTTGGACGTGGTGCATCCGTATAACGTGCAACAGAATTCCATGAAACCCGGTATCCCAGGTAATCGAAGATCACCGTCGCAAACGTCCTTGTGGACCCCGAGGTGCAGGATTCTTAGTGGGCGAACCCTGAGGCAGGTACTTGGTGGGCGATCCCTGAGGCGTGCCTGGTTTGGGTGTCTGTTGGTTTCCGCCTATACTTCGGGTGATGGGAGCCTTAGCGTTGGGTACCTTAGGGTTCGGGATCCTAGGACAGTTTGTAGCGGCCCCAAAGTTGGTAGGCTGGACCTTCACGCCCTTTGCCGAAGTGATGGCAATGGAGGGCCTTCTCGCCGATAGAGGGGGCGACTTCGGCGGAGTGTTTGGCTTCGCTGGGTTCATGTTGGCCGACTTGGTTGGAGTATTCGGCTTCGATGGATTGTTTGCGGATCTGGGTCGAGTATTCGTCTTCCCTTGGTTGGTAGATGCTGCTTTGTTACCCGGTGGAGCGTAGAGTTTTGGTATTTTTGATGACCCGAAAGAACCCGTTCCGCGAGCTTTGACCTCAGACGGCTTTAAATTGTTAGCTGAGCCCATCTCTGAGACTTCAAGCAAAGTGGACAAAACAGTAGTTTGTGAAGGCGTCCGAATTTCGGCTGGCGGAACACAATCCCAATCTTGGAGCTTCTTCTTCAACAGTTCTGTTGAGCTTTCTTCGTGCATTGTCACTAACGGGGAACAAGCTTTTTTCGCTCCATCACTGGATTCATTTAATGATTTATTACATTTATTATTCTTTTCTTTGGTGCTGTCTGGTGAGGATCCGGAAGGGAGAGATAACGTTAGGTTCTTCCTTTTCATGTTGGTCATCGAATTGAAGGTTTTTTCAGAAGCATTCTTTTTTAATTTGTCTATAGTAGCCAAACAAGTAGTAATCATTGCATTGTTTTTCGTAATAGTGGCTGAAAAGTACCGAGCGTAAGGTAAGAGAGAAGACATAACAAGTCGGTTCTTAGACACGTTAATAAGTCCCATTTTCTCCCATCGTTCGTCATCAATGAGTGATGAATACGGGGAAAGCAAGCGCCGAACATCACCCCGCGCCGTTGCGTGGAAAGAGGCATCCGACAAGGAACGTGCTGTTTGGCAATTCCGCTTGGTGTTGGTCAACAGTGCCACTTGCATGTTCTGAGGGACGGACGCCGCAGCTATCTTCTCCGAAGACTTCCGAGTCGCTTCCGGTGCCGCGGAGTCGTGTCCGGTCTTTGCGTCCGAGGCACAGCCCGCCCCCGCCCCCGCCGCGGCCGTGTCGGCGGCGAGGTCGTCGACCCCGCGCTGTTGGTGCACCGCAGGGGCCGCGGGGGCGACCTCTGCGTCCGCGGGCGCCGGCCCGTCGCCCCCCGACGCCACGCCCACCTCGCTGCCGCTGCTGCTGCAGCTGCTGCTGCTGGCACTGCTGCTGCCGCTGCTGGTGTTCCGGCTACGAAGCGACTCTGTGTCGGTGTCAGCACAATCAGATGTTCTGTCGGGAAGACGAATGATTAGGAGTTGGCGATTACTGTGGGCAGAGTGGAGGCGTCAAGACTGACTAGAAGGAGAATTCATTATTTCCGAGCCCGTTAACTACTAAGGCGATTATCGTAAGTGTAGTGCAAGTTATATCCCGGGAGGGACGTCCCTCCCTTGCTGGAGTGTGAGATCCAGCGCCGACCTTCAGGGCGGCTTGCAGGGTTTTTCCCTCAGCTCTCTCTCCCAGCTTGCGTGGCACCACTCCAGCCCTGACAACCTCTTAACCTCCTGGTCGGGAGCTTGAGAGGTTGTCCCGGCCGGTCTCCCAACAGATGTGTTAGTGTGATGTAGGTATCTTAAGTGGAGAGGAGGGGGTAGCAATAAAAAAGGAGAAATCTCAATTACTATGGTAGTTTTTGTGCCCGTTCGTTAAGGAACAGCACCGGCATTCTCGTGTTATTAAACGGATGAACCAAGGAACACATGATTGACGTCGATAGGAGCAGTCGGTTGCTGGAATTGTTCTCGAGACGGTTGAATTCGACCCAATTATACATCTACAGTTGAAAATTCGCATATTTAGTACCTTCAAGACAGCGATGCTGCAGGGGCAGATGTAATGAGACACTGTTCAATTGCTGGATGGGAGAGGGGAGAACCCTTTTTTTGAGAATTAGAATTAGGTCTCGGTTTCTACAAGACTAAACTTGTCAGAGGAGACTACGTGAAAATATTTCTTTGTAAATACTTTACATTTTAAAACTTGAAAGATTTACTGTGTTCTTTATTTTAGGTGCTGCCTCTGAGATCACTCATAAGTAGCTTATTGTTGTAACAAACGAATATGACGCCGTCTGTATAAATCGAAATGTTTATTTTAAGGTGACTTGAATTGAAAATCTAAGATAAGATACGACCCGTCACAACGCCAGTAAATACCGCAATCTGAGACGTATTAATACTAAAAGGGGACATTAGAATTACCAAACAACAGGGCCCATCATAATATTGAAAATTGAAACATACGTAATAAATATTAATACGAAAAAATCATATTCTTTACAATTTTTAGAATTATTGTTAGAAAAACTGTTTTCAATTTAAATTTTACTCTGACTTAATGTAATTTCATGTTTACAATGCGAATGTAAATCGCCTACTTCTTACATTCTCTTTATTTTGATCATATTGTCATCTCCATTTACTCAAATATCTTAAATTTCTCGTCCATCTAATGCGAATTGTGTTCTGACGTTTCGAAATCCGCGAATACCTATCATCGAAAGATTCCATGGTGATCGCTTTTTCTCAGTGCGCCTACCTGGCACTCATCACCGTTCACCATTACTAATTTATTTCCATTGCTACAAAAATGGAGCAGTCAATATAAAGTTTTTTTAATCTCAAGTACTTCTATTTAATTTTTTTTTTCAATGGTCGAAGATATCCTAAGTCTTTTCTCGCACAGACGGAATTTCAAGTAGAAATTATGCAAAAACTACTCGTTGATTTAAACAATTGCATATTATTTCATTTAAATATCTAATTATCAGAACATTTTATTTAAGCAGAAAATCTCAATCATCGGTATTGTACTTTTGCGATGTTAATTTTTTGCAATCTTCGAAAATACCGAATGTTCGCAGAAGACCGGACCTGTGCCAATTTTGAACCCTTTTTTACAAGGAAAAAGAAGCAAAGAAAAATTGGAATCGTTTTTGAAAAATAATTTTAAAAAATGCCTATATATTATGCAAAATTACGATAAAATTTACCCACATTTTCGAAAAATTGTACATGATCTTATTTCAAAATTCGTCGTTGAAAACAGATTCTATTTGTGGGAAAATGTTTATCTTCAATATTGCGTATAATTGTAGGAAGACGACGAAAAAAAATCAGAACAAATACGAGATCTGCATTATTTTTAGACGATATTTACGCTATCCGAGGGAAAGGTTTTTACAAAATAAAATCAAATTGAAGCCATTTTTGAGAAAATGTTGAAAAATGTGTTGAGAGTTCAGTAAAATACTCTTAAAATATCAATTTAAAATTTGCTGTGATTTCGTTTAGATCATTTCGTGAATACCAATTTTGCAGAAAATCGTCTGAATGGATTAGGTACTGATATTGATCATATAACGAACGACCAGACCGACAGTAAGACAAACTGCTAGATAGACAGACTGACATTTTGCCGTCAATCGATTTTTTGGGGATCCAGGACTCATGCAACGTAGATTCTGACTCTAATTTACTTCATATGCGACCAGGATTTATCCAATTTTTCGTTGCCATGTCCGACCATGCGAGTTTTTTTTGACGAAAAATCGCCGATTTCTGCCGCAGCCCTGCAAAACTTTCTGCAAAATAGAAGTGCGAGAAAACAAAAACTAAGTGAATTAATAGCTAAGAAGTGGCGGAATCGTACAATCTTTAAAATTAAGAAATAAACAGAAATGTCTGTAATTTATTTTTATTATATTGTTATTCAATTAATAAATATGAAACACTTTTTATGGAATGGTACTTTTTATTTATTCAATAATAATAACACATGTTACGTAGAATTTGACCACACGATTAAGAGAGTCAATCTTCATGTAGGTGAAGTTAATAAAGGGGAAGAAAATGTGAAATAGTGTAAAGAAAAATAAGTGAGAAGGAAAATCCTACGCAACCTGAACACAAAGTCGCTACGTCCAATGCTAATTCCTCACGGACGGCTCGGGATTTTACCTCGTTTTCCAGAAGCGAGAAACTGTTTTTAAGCGCACTGAGTGCAATGTTGCGGGTCGTTGAAGAGTAGGAGCAAATAAAACAGCTCAGTTTGCTTCAAACGAGAATCAGCGCCAAGTTCCCACGGCAAACTTACCCTCCCCCGCCACCAGGAGCGCCCTCGTCCTCGTTTGGTTCCGCGCCGCAGTCGCTGCGCAAGAGATGTTTCACGGAGGCGGAAAGCGCTGCGGCATAGATGGCGTCGGGATCGTCCTGCGCGAATCAGAAACCCACCTTAACCTTAGCACCTTTGGCACATTCCTCGCCATTTCCAACCACCTACTTTACTTCCTCCTTAACCTGAGGAAATGTGTCAGTAAACTGTTCCTCCAGAATTAGCGAATAAACGCTATTCCACCGGAAAAGGCGAGTGAAATCACGTGATATGTTACACACGTAACTCACGTGGTCAGTCATCAAGATCAGTGCAATCACGTGACATAAGTCACGTGTTTATTCTCTACGGAAATAGTTCTCTGTGGTTTTAGAGTTTATCTAATTCGATATTCCCAATTTATAACATCATGTCATTAATCTGTGGATGTAATTATCTGAATATGATAGTAATTATATTTATTTAATAATATAATTTATGTAGGTCATTGTTTTGAGGACAACTGTAGTCGAACAAATGAAAAGTTAGAGGATGAGTCTTTATGGAAATTTAGAGCACATTCTTCCCGCCACAGTTCGGAACTACCTACATGTAGAACGTGCAAAATCTCCTTTTATATGTTAAATGAAAATAGATCTGGGTACGAGTGTATCGGCTCGAAAGAGAACGAACAATTGAGGCTTGTGGTGGGTTGCCAGGGCGGCAAGTTTGTTTAGGGAAACGCTGACTAGAGTTCGAGAGAGATGGCCACATGACGATTATGTCGTGATATTTAAAGTAAAATATCGTAAAGTAAAATCGTAAATCGTATCGTAAAATAAAGTAAAATTAATATACACAATTATTAGCGTCTTAAATTGATTAGAAGATTGCCGAAACTTTGGGGAATATATTAGTAAAAATTATTAATGGATGATTCAAGAATACAGAATAAGATATCCGCGAACATGGAGCAGGTAACAGTTTGGCGATTGATTGGCACACAGAACTTTCGAACAATATATTTTATTTTTGTCGGCACTTTAAGTAATTCATTTAACAGTCTTCAAGAGCGAGGTGAACGGAAAGCGACGTGAGGAAAATGGAAAGCAGCGGCAACTGAAATTATATTGGAAACACCCGCGATTGCGGGTGCTTAAGGGAGCCCACACTGGTGCGGGACGAAGTTCATAGATACGTAACATCATACTTTACACACAATGTTATACACCACACTACGCAAAGTCACCGAACAAAGTGGCTTAGGGCGAAAGGCGCTGACTTCGTAGTCGGGAGGCCCGGGTTCGATCCCCGGGCGAATGCTAGGATGATTCCAAACCGGCACGGTCTTCCCTTATCATCGTATCACCTCGTGATGTACAGGCTGGCATCCAAGTGCTTTCGAATATCCGCTTAGGGGATCGCCAAAGATCGCACGCTATCTAAGTAATACCACTACAACTAGTACTACAACTACTACAAATTCTACTACTACTACTACTACTACTACTACTACTACTACTACTACTACTACTACTACTACTACTACTACTACTACTACTACTACTACTTCTACTACTACTACTACTGCCATTTCTTCCAATGAAATTTATTTATTTACAGCAAGGTCTACTACTACTATTAAAACTACTATTACAACTACAACTACTACTAGTACTAGTACTACTCCTACTCCTGCTGCTACTACTCCTACTCCTTCTACTACTACTACAACTGCTGCTACTACTCCGACTCTTACTACTACTACTACTACTGCTGCTACTACTCCTACTGCTACTACTCCTACTCCTCCTCCTCCTCCTCCTCCTCCTCCTCCTACTACTACTACTACTACTACTACTACTACTACTACTACTACTAGTGCTACTCCTATTCCTACAATTACCCCGCAAAAATCCTCTAATAATATTTCAATCCCCCTGGCGTCCGCCTGTCACCGATGGCTATGCGCCGGTTGTGTGTGACGTGCCTTGTCGGGCGCAGCGTCGCGGGCGTCGCGAGCGTCGGGGGCGTCGGGGGCGTCGCCGCGGGGGCGCTTCGCGAAGAGCAGCGGGAAAGGGGGCGTGGCGCGACCGCTCTGCGCCTCCCGCTCCCTCCGCTCCGCCGCGCGCCGCGAGCTCTTCTTCCACTTCGCGCCCTTCCCGCGCTCCGCCGCCGGGCGCGCGCCCGCCCCCGCCCCCGCCTCCGTCTCCACCTCCGCCTCGGCGTCCGTCTCCGCGCCCGCCTCCTCCGCCTGGCCGCCGCACGCGCCCACCTCCGCCACCGCCACCATCGCCGCCATCGCCGCCTCGCCCTCCCGCCTCCATGCCCACGACAGTGTGTCTGCAAGAGGCGTACGCACAACACTTACGATCTCTGACTTGTTAACGTGAACAGACAATTAATAGATGCAGACAGGTTGGTTAAGAATAAATGTTATAAACTTCTATGGCATATCAGAAGTCGAAGATGATCACATTTCCCAATAAACATTTGAGATAATTCTCCTATAACGTTGAGTCCCTCTCCGAGTTACATCATAGAATTATGATCATCAAGCCCTTCGTTGTCAAGCAATTCATTGTGCTGCTATATGTCAGATGCATAAAATGTTAATGCGTCTCAATGATTTGTTGTTAGATGTTATTAAAAAAGGTTGATGCTAGAGATTAATGTTGGAGGATACTAAAGTAATTCTTAAAACGTGGTTTTGGGGCTAGGTATTATCAACATCAAGGTATGTATTTCGAACATGGATGATTTCAAATACCAATGCTTTGATGTCAATTTCATATCATTAGCTTGTTGCATATGTGTCCACTGTGGCGCGCTGTTCGCTGCCCGATGGGGTATTTGGGGTCAGATTCGAGACACGTCCGCCGCCAGACGCGCTGCTCTAACAAAACCAAGTGACTAGTGGTGCTGGATCAACACACACTTTTTCGTCTTATTTCTGATTTTTCCAATTTTCAAAAGATCAGTGTTCTACGAATATTAGACCTGCACAATTCTTTTAAGTGTTCCTTGTTCAATCCATGGAAAAAAAATAAAGAAAAAAATTTGGAGTAGTTTCTGAGATTATTTTTATAAATTGGATAACTTCAAGCAGAAATTACACGAAAATTACTCGTTTTTTAAGTACCTAATCTCTTTTAAAGCGCTGATTTTTTAGAATAATGATGTATTACAAAAATCTATATCTTCAATATTGTAATTTTGCCATGTCAATTGTTTGCAATTTTTCGAAAATACAAAGAGTTTGCCAGAATTGGGACAATCCATTTTTTTACCATTCTGGGACAGATGCGTGGAGAAAATTTATGAAGAAGGAAATTTAAGCACATTACGTAATGAGATCGTAGTTACGTATACAGACTGAATATATTTCACACACTGCACATAGTAAGACGATAAATAAATGTTGAATTTGCCATCGTGTATTTGCTTTGAAATAATTAATTTTATACAAACGTTACTATCGTCCTCCAAATAAAATATTTAAATGAAAAAAGAGATAAATTTATAACCTTATTTTTATGTATTCATAAGATTATGTATTGGCCTTTAGCTCTGGATATAATGTACTTTTACTTTAAAAACGTTTGATTGCTGATTATGGTATCAATATTCATATATTCTCACTCCATGTAATAAAAGCAGGCTAGTGTGAAATTATCGGTGTTGGTCTATATAACATGCTGCAAATACTGCAACAGTTGAGATATATTGATGTTTGTTTTCTAGAAGCAAGAAGCGATTACTGTTTCTAGCTATCGAAATAATTGCGGATATGTACCGAAGGCGCTTCGTTTAAATTGTTTTGGCCTTTTTCAAAAATTGACAGATGTGATAGTAAAAATTGCAATATTATAATGTTACTTAACCGTTTCCAATAATACGAGAAGTATGTGCTGGTGTAGTTAGGGTATTATTTTGTATTTCATTCATTTTATATGAATTCAGATAATTGTAAAATGAAAATTTGTAGTCGCGCTTAATTCTTTTTTTAGGCAAGGACTGTATATAATACTTTCAAGTGGATGCAAATGCAGAGAGGTGCCTTTTTTAGAAAAGTCGAGTTAGATGTGTGTAGTAAACCATATCATTTTCAGCCAGTCATTTTAATTTTATTGGCACATGTGATGTATTTCATAGTAAAATTTTCAACGCATCCAGTGAACACATTAGCATTTAAGTGCACGAAATGAATGTTAAATGTTCAAGTGAGCATAATGAATGTTAAATGTATGTGTTTCATGTGCATAATAAAATTCTGCGCTATTCTCACACTTCTTATATTTTCCCCTTTCTTTTCGATCTTTAAGCCATAACATGCACTTTCTTTTATAAATTTCAATTGTTATTGAACTTATTTGTCTGTCGTAGATATTTCCCTTCCAAAATAGGAGGTAGGAGTGGAATGATATCTGTGGAAAAACTAAAGTTGTGTTGATGAGCACGAAATCGTATGTTTGTATGTTGTATGTTATGGGTGTTGAAGCATTCAGTCACATTCGTTGAATGAGATGGACATTTGTCAACAATATTTCACAGACTGTACGTGCATTAAATGTTTATTACACAACGAACATATACACTAACATCCTTGAAATTATTCTTTTACTAAATTCTTGGAAGATTTATGCATAGGTGAGTGGCCTTTGGAGACTGCAATTTCCCTCATCCGCATTCTGTACTTCCATCCTTCTTAAGACAGACATACAGATTTTACTTTAAGCAAACGATGGCCGAAAAGGAATGATACAAGATAATATTTTATTGTCAGTGCATAACGTGGTATTCTTTTGACCGTTTGTGCTGGACAATTGTAATGAAGGATAGGGTTCTTTAGGATCAAATTCGCAAATACTAAAAGAATCGAATTTCGAAAAATCCATTCCTCACATTTTTTTATCTCAATTCTGATGGATCCTTCGAATCCTATATTACTGAAATCAATTTATTCTCCCATCTCTTCTTTAAGCTTACCAATACTTTGCATTATGCATCTGACACGAAACTAACGTAACAATCCTTAATGTATAACTAACATAAACTACCATTTAAGAGAGCCAAGTGTGTAAATCCACAGAAATTAATAGTAAAATAACGAAATAATATTCATAATTCAAGAGTGTTTTGCCATTCGCTTCGTTAAAAGGTTTCTTTTTCTTATACAGTGTTATGTAAATTAATTATGTTATTATCATCAGCAGCATCTATATCATGTACTCCGTATTTCAAAGTTTCGAGTTTCAAAAGGTCCCTGGAACTTGAGAATCTTCGATACCAAATTTTAAAAAATCGGCCCCTTGATTTCATATTCGCATCCTATCATTAATGTTTCGTCATTACCCAAACAAAATATTTAGAGTATTTGGAGGCTAATGTGTCGATTGTGGCTGCCTAAGTATTACCGGACTGGAGGTGCTACGCAACAAGAACGACTTCGCCTCTTTTCAAAAACTGTCGACCGGTGACTTTTATTGACAATATCCATTACAATTATAGCCTCATAATTCAAGGAAACATCACAAAACAGTTATGAAATGGAAAAATCCAAAAAGTTGAAAATTAACACAATTGTTCCTTTAAAGTAGGTTTCAACATACTACTAAAAATCGCCATGGGGTGGGTATGCTTAATGGTAGGGATAGAGTTTGAAAGTTTGTGGTGTTATTTTCTCCCACGTATCTCGTTAATCATTAGCTTTGACCCAAAAGTCACTCTTAGTCCTTTTCAATTTTTACTGCAGACGTTTCCATTATTCCATGCATTCGTTACTAAACATTCAGAATAAAAAGTAATATGAGGTACACAAAACTATCTCGATGTCTTACATCAGACAAAAATACATGGGAAAGGAATAATGTGAATTAGCTTCAGAACTGGAAGCAGGAACACCACTGCGATCCTACATTGGCACAACCAGCGAAGAGGTTCAATAAGCCATCCTATTAAGAGTACTATTTTAGATTAAAAATTAAAGAAAAAGTTGTAGCCATTTTCAAGAAATTTTGAAAATGTCCTAGGTACTTCATGCAAATATCCGCAACTATTAAAATAACCCTTTCAAATTATCTTATTGCTCTAATCGTACCTGTCATTCTCTGTGGCTGCTGACGGAATCTATTTTTTTTCAGATAGGGATATGTTATTGTATTTATGAACAGCTTTGGCGTTCATTTACTTTTTTAATACGTGTGAGTATCTTGATAACGTGAATAAATAGTAAAGAAATTGTCTGTGGCTTAAACTAACATTCCGCGGGGGTGCTACCATTCAAATAAATTCTTTTGATGCTCCCCCACCCTCATTCCTCCCCACCCCATCTCACTCACCCATTTTATGTGCCAGAGAAGTATTTGGTGACCTCATCATTGTTCAGAATCATTTTTCGAATTTTTTCTAAATAAAACTTGTTAAAGCTGCAACATCTAAATAATTACTTAATGGATGCAAAATTGTCCTAATAATTTTTTTAATATGATCGTTCACCTATTTGCAGAGCTTGAAAACAAGTAATACTACTGTGCCCATTATTCTTCAGGGTTTTTCCATTTCAAACACTCCCTGGACTACAAGACCTCCTTCAAGTATAAAACTCATATTTGTGAATTATAATTATTTTAATTTATATTAATTTAAAAATCCAGATTTCATTACTTTTTGGCTGGAGATAAACATTGTGACAATGTTCTCATTGCGGATGAAGGATACATTGCGGATACATTATTATCGTCCATTGTAAATGTAATAATATTTTTGACTTATGTTTTTCTTTCAAAGGCAACAAAACTTTAATTCCATTCCTATGTTACAACCCCTTCAACTACAAAATATCAGGTGCTTGACAACCATATCCAGAAAAGTTACGAGCAGAAAGGGATCTTTTATTTCTGTTCGGAACGTTTACAATATATGTGTATCTGATGGATAGATAATTTGTGAAAATACTTCTTCATTGGCTGGAACATTATATTTTGTTAAACAAATTTTGATATACTATGTTTAATTTTTGTAATCTAATAATTATTTTGTAATTATAATCGTATGTAACAAAATATTTTTGAAAATTCCAACACTTGTGTTACAAAATGAAATTATTCTTCGCATATAATTAATATTATTAATTTTATCTACTTCTATTTCAAATTACCTTTTTAAGTGACATTGTACACGTGGACTGAGCAATGAGGTCTTTAGCATTGAATTTTGAGGTGAAATACTTCTTTGGTTAGGCAACTAACAGCAAACAATATTGCATCATTCAAGGATAAAAAAATAATTTTTAATGTCTCAAGGAGGCAGAATTGCTTTGTAACGATGATAGAAAGAGTCGTCAGAATCATACCTTAGTAAAACCTAACAAGAGAACACACTTTTTGATAGAATGTGTGTCTTAATGTAGGTATCTCAATATTTATTTGAATACTATTCACAAATACTAAAAGAATATTTTCGCTCATAAAATTGTTTTTTTCTCCTTGAAACAACTTTATTCTCATTAAAAAATTGTTAATATCTTCTAAAAGAGTGGTGGACAAGCTACGTGTGCAAGCACCACATATAGCGCGATGTGTACGTGTGTAGTCTGTGTGCAAAATAGCAGGTGCAAGTAACTCACCGAAACTCATGGATATGCCCATTAATACCAGAATAGTGATGACAATAAAACCCAAAGTCCCCAGCCAATAGAGGAACACTTGGGATAATATATCCCATATTGCAAGCATCCCTGTCATATTCACATCTAGTTCAAAAAAATTAATAATGCTTCCATATAGAAACATATTGTGTATAGACAAAATAGACAGTCATTTTAGGAATAAATAGCTCTTATTTTGAAAGTGAGATACCATTGTTGCGGAATACAGTGTGTTTTGGTACACTTCGTTTTGCACATTAGGCATTCATTAGAATGTCAATCAGCCAAAAAAATATTTCAAAACAATATCTTACCGCTTAATGGATAATGCTACACAATTTACCTGCAACATTACCGTTTTCGCGGCATACGTTTCCCTACATAAATCTAAACTGAACAGCAAGAGCACTCTGCCGCCAATTTGATGAACCTAATACTACATCTGAATTCTCTGAAAGATGTCTCTGGGCTGTCGCCTCTAGGGGGAGTAGCAGCGGTCTTATATTGATCACGTGGACAGCTGTTAGTCAATGCCGGTCATGAACAGTTGCAGATGGAAATAGACGAAACACGGAACGCTTAAAATTATCTAAGGAAGCTTGTCAGCACGGACAACAAACAACAGTTTCTCTATATAATATTTCCATGGCGTGTGAGTGACTAAATCAGCAAAAGTGAGTAATATATTCCGAAAATAATGATTTTAGTGAATGGTGAATGTAGTGTAAGATGTAAACAATGAGAGTGAATGCATGCATGTTCTCACTTTGTGTTTCTGGTGTATTTTGTCCATCAATATGATCGTTTAAAACCTAATGTTCAGTTGTGGTACTTACTTGAGTTATGATATCGGTTAACATATGGGAACTGTTTGATTAGGTTTTCTTGTTTCTATAAAACGTATTTAGTACTGACAGTTCTCACAGAAAAGATTACGTTAAAATATGAAATGTAATGAATGAAAAACGTTAAGAAACGAAGGTATGTTGGACAAGGAATTGTTTTGTGTTCCACAGTTTTATAGAAATGTTAAAAGGTAGGACGTATAATTCTATTTTGGGTTTCTGGGAACAAAAGTGCAATCGAAACGCGATAATATCTTGGAATTAAAGAATTGAATACCAATTGTGTGTGAAAATAGTCAAGAAATGTATTACCAAAAGGACAACTAGTATTAGTCCCAAATAAGTATTTATTTCTTATCTACAATCACGTGTGTTGACGTCAATTGTTTTTATGTATTGCGTGGCTAAATAACAAAAAATATTAAAATGATTACCAGTTAATGCTTCAATTCAGTTGTCGTAAAGAGGCATAAACTGTATTTATTGTGATTATCTGTGATACATATGTCATTTGGAATTATTAAAAGAAAATTTGCTTTTTAAGTATACTGATTTCTGTAACTCTTTATTTTGAATCATTTTCAGCATATTAGATAAACTCAAAGTGATATATAAAAGCTATATTAAAACGTTACATTGCGTGTTGTCTTCAAGAATTAGTGGCCAATTTGAAAAGTCCGGGTTTGAAGTTTTCGACCTATCGATACAAGTGTGTAGTCCTGCACTCTGTAGACAAATGTGTAAACTTCTGCCACCAGCCTCCCCGTGCATGTGCTGCCATCTAGATATCCATTGGACGAAGTTGATCTATCCCCCGTTGGCGCGCTAGTATCGCGCTGTACACCCCGTTTCGCGAACGTATGACCCGTGTGCAATCGGGCGCGTGGCAAATCTCCAACGTTCCGGGACGTTTGTTTTTTTCTCTCCCTGCACCGCGGCAAAGGACAAATTTAGTCCCGGGCGACAGCGTGGCGACTGGCAGGGGCGGGGGTTGCGGCGAGAAAGTTCGACATCGCCCGCGGCGTCGGCGGTGGCTGAGAGAAGAATCTTGGACACCGTGACCCCGACGCAGCGCGCAGTCGCCGGCATGCTGTGGGAAAGTCGCAGCTGAGCCGCAGGTAGGTTAGGTTAGCCCCGCGGCCTCGCCGTCAGCTGAGCGTGACACCCGCCGGAGCCCCAACGCCTGCTGGTGCATGGCGTGGCGCGCCGGGCGTCAAAAGGTGGTGGCGGGGGGAGGGTGGATGTCACTTGCATGCAGTGCGCTCGATGTAAACACGGGCAACTTCTCAATTTACCTCTTTTTGCTGGAATCTTGTAAAACGCGCGGAAGCCGCACGAGAACTGTTGGTTAACTCGGGGAAATTCTAGGGCTTCAATGCTTGACAAGTGGATGGCGCATAGTGGAGTGAGATGTGTGAGTGTCCCCGATGTCGAATGTATTACTCTGCGTGTACACGCTTGGCGTTAATGAAACTCTATTAACGATGTCTGCATTACACAATACGCTGCGTGGTGATTAATTCATTCACGCGAGGTTGCGAAAACTCCTGACCTAGATGCATTGGATATAACTAGCTGAGGATGGCGAATATCTCCAGTTCTACTGTTAATGTGTCCAGTAATAATCTAAGAATTTATTACAATTCAGTACAATCTAAGAATTTATTACATTACAATTTTAGAATGTATTACAATTCAAAATGATAGTTTATACATTCTGTTGTAATTATTTAGTTCACTTCTGAATTCTTTTGTGGTATTTCATTAATGTAATCTGTAAAATGGAATCTGTAGATCTGTAGAATTAAAGCGTATTATTGAAAAAGTAACATGCACTTGTCGAAACTATGCATTCCGTGTGGTTTGCGAAGTAGGATACAAAAAATTATATTTACTAAAATAATTGACGTGTTCAATTGAATCCTTTGGCTTTATTATTTGTTGAAACATTATGGTGTAAAATTGAAAATAATATTCTGTAATTTATGCTCTTTCGGAATACTGCTGCATTGCACATCTTACTGGCTACATAATATTAAGAATAATAATACAGAGGTCAGTCACTCAAGTTTTGAAACCGTATATACCTTCATTTTCAACATGTTTAAGTTTTTGTGCAGTATTGTTTTTTAATTGACACATTTTAATTAGTATCTTCGTTGACACTTATGACTAGTGCTTCAAAGTTCTATTATTTTATGAATAGGCACAGTTTCCTTAGCGTTTCTTTGCTGAGGTAGAATGCTATCGAGATGACTGTAAAAGTGCATATTATAACTTCTATATTTTATTATTCTGTTTGGTATCCTTCAAACAAAGATATATCGTAAACTAAGACTGGCGTAACTCGCGTTGTAATCTGTAAGACCTGAAGCAGGTAAAGAAAAAAGAGAAAACGTAATTGATTTGGAATAAAACTGATTGACTGGAACATGAAATGCATCTGCCGTTTACGTTTATATTAACCTTTTGATGAAGGAGATATTGGTTTTCAGCGCTTGTAATGAGACTTTGTTAATTCAGATTTGTGGCATAAATGGGTCAGAACTATGATTACATATATCTGAGGGTAAAATAATGTCATTTCGGCAGATTTTTGAAATAATACCTTAATTGTTAATTAACTTAAAAAAAACTACTGTTTTCTCAAGTATGTGTACTGTAGTCCTATCATTAAATTTCAATTAATAAAACAATTATCCACTTCATACTGCTATCAATATCCAGTGAATAAGAAACTACGACAGTTCTATCTGACAATGTATCACGAATTAAACTTACTTCTCGATTTATTTATCCACTTAGCTCGCGCTCTAAAAATAAAATTGTCAAAGGTCGCTGGGTTCCTTCCGTTTTCTGTAGTGCATTCGTGGCTGCATGGGCACAGGGCGTTTGGCGAGATCTGTGAGTCATCCACCATGCCCATTGCGTAAGAGGTCATGCTTTGGCTCTGTGCCCATTCAAGGATGAGAATCCGGAATTTGACCGGCAGCAGGCGCCACCGAATGTTCGCTGAGTAATACCGTTCGGCTGTTGCTTGGTATCGCTGAATTTTCTGGGAAACTGGGAGTCGTGTACCCTCGGTGTCTCACGCATTGAAGCCAAGTCACCCTTCGCTGCGTGCCGATATTACTACTTTGGGATACGTGCTCTGCAACATGGCTGGAGGTAATTGTATATTTACCTTTATAACACCTTCTCGATCACATTCTTCGTCTAGTTTGTCTTAGTCTATTGAGAAAATGCTGATAAATTCCCATGCTTTGCTTTTTGACGAAAAAAAGCTTCACTATCGGTGTAGATTTTGTTTAGCTTTCCTTTTGCTAGTTGCGGTAGGAGGACGGGGGCGTAGATATTTCATTAATAATATATAAAATAAAATCTGTTGTTAGTTTGCCAATGGAAAAAATTGATCACACAGCGACGAAAGTTTTAAGTGTTTTCAAATTTTACTGAACATTCTCAGAGGTATCTTTATTCATTTATAGTAAATGAGAAATAGGGAATTACCGATCTCAAGGAAAGTATGTAAGTTGTACTTCCCTCGTACGTAGACTATATATTTTTTAATATTCTTTTCAATAAAAAGTAAATTAATCAATAGTACTCAACTTCTCTACGAAATTCAAATGCTGTAGACCTTGTCACCAGACGGAAGAAGTTTCTTTTGGGTCTGGAAGCGTTTAGTCTTCATTGAATTATTGGCTTATTTATGATTTTAAATGATGAAATAGTAGGATATATACGTGTTGTTAGCATGGTTTGTAAGGTAAGGCGCACATCAAGATGCACAGATCTTGGAGGACCTCGAGGTTACACTAGGCTCGCTCTGTTTTTGTGCCTTTGTGTACGTCGTGGGGGAAGGGTCTGGTACCACGAGCGGGGAGCGAAAGGACGGTGAGGGCAGAAGGTGCCCTCCGGGCCGTTGCTTATTCTCCTCAAGGTCTAAGGCGGGTGAGAGAGAGCAATAAGAACAGGGACGACCCCGGTCATGGCAATCAGCAGTGTATGGGAGTGGTGTCACTTACATTGGCACCTGACGTAGCCCCGCCTCGCCGAGGACTGTTCTCCGGAAGAGAGACTTTGCAGCGGCCATCGGACGGGATGGTGACACTCAAAGTGCACAGTTGCCAGGGGAGAGGGCGGGAAGCTGTTAGCAGGACGCCGGAGAGTTGGTCTGGACTAGCGGGTTGGAGTGTCGGCTGGGCCAGTTATGGACGATCTGAACCGACGGAGGGATGAAGGGAGGTCGGCAGGACCAGTTTGGGCCGATCTGAACCGACGGAGGAGTGGAAGGTCCGTGCACACAGGCGACGAGCGCACGAGTAGCATTCGCCCCCCGAGCGGAGCTGTTATATAGACCTTCACTGCTGAGACGCTCTTTCCGAGGCGAAGCTATGCAGAATCGTTGATTTCAGAAACCCGTCAAACGCCAAATTTCTCATTTCGAGAAAACTGAGAAAAAGTGCCTCCGTTTTTCTGATTTCAATTTTTTTTAAATATCAAAGCAGTTAATAAATGAATATTTTTTAGGTAAATGTGCACTAAGCAGTGTGTCTATCCTGATAGAACAATATTCCTTCGCTAAAGCGCATTTTAAATTTTGGCGTTTGACGGGTTTCTCAAATAAACGATTCAATTGTGCTTATGCGGGCGCCAGCTGTCTGCGACTACGCGACAGTGTTCAAGGGCCAGACGTAGAAATTCCGCGTCTCAAAGATAATCTTAAAGATAAATGTTCTTGCTTTCTCGTATACATAATTATCTGCGGAGTGATCTTGAAAAAATTATGTAATGCTGCGGAAAATCGATCTCGAGATTTCAACGGAAATATACATTTAGGGATCCCCTGATATCGAAAAAAAGGGGTTGAATTTTTTTCTTCAAACTATTTGTCTGTCTGTAGGTCCGTGCGTCCATATATTTCTGTGAACACAACACTGGGCCTAAACTATTGGTAGGATTCCTTTCAAAATAAGCATTCTTCGGAAATCTACCCGAATCTAAGAACTGTTATTAAGTCATTCTTTAAATGTTGGGGGTACTTTACATTTAGTTTCTGTAAAATTTTCATTTTTGTTTTCAGAAATGGCTTCAATTTTTTTTCTTTAAATTTCGTGAAATAATAGAGCGGAGTACACCTATAAAGATGGCGAAGATCTTATTTTTATTGTTCACTTTTACATTTTCCAAATTGCAAAAGTTTGAATTTTTTGGCGTTTTCCTACAAATACGATGCTTAAGATAAAGATTATTTCTTCAAATGAAATTTATTCTCCACAATTGGTTCTTTAATATGTTCAACATCGATAAGTCGCATACATTATTGCATTTGTGAAACAAAAGTGCTTTTAATTTATTCTTTTTATATTTTCAAATTATACAAACGTTTTTTTAATCCCATGTCGTTAATATTTACATTAAGTACGTATTTCATTATTGCATTTGAGAGTAGAATTTCTTCAAATGATTTCCAGTGACGTTTATCGAAAGCTGAAAAGTTTTTATAGACGTGAGCTCAAAATTGCGCATCTTCAGAAACGTACGAACGACATTTTCTCGAAAATGAACAACATTTTCTCCAAAATAAACGAGAATGTACAAATAGAACTATATTTTATTTCTGAAGTCATATTTCAGTTCTATCACTAGAGAATTGAAAACGAGAAAAAGAGAAAAAATGTCCTGTAGGTGGCAACAGATGACAGCTGGGAATTGGATGGGGCAAAACCGAAAAGTTACCCCAGAATAAAGATATTAGAAACTAACTAGTACTAGGATGTCTGTGCCATTCTGTAGCACCAATAGCATACTTTCTCGCATACTGCTTATGGTGAATAGAGAAAGTACTATAAAGCTGCAGGGGAAAATGGCGATTTTTAAACAGGAAAACTTATTGCCAGGCCTTGGTAACGAAAAATTTGTTAAAAACTTGTCCCTAAATGTGTCAAATTATTCTGACACGTGTTGTCAGAATCTGCGGATTGTGGGTGATACCGAATTATTGACTTCCATCATTCTGTCCGTGAATAAAGCTAGCGCCTAAACCGTAAACAGGATTTTCAATTGATGATCCCAGATGGATCTGACTGATGATCCCTTGTATGTGAAACGCACATTTTAATTTTTTGGGGAAGGGGGTACTTACAGAAAGTCTCAATATTTTAGATTATTGTATGTTGACTGGTCTTATCTGTATCTTTTGTTAAAAAAATTGGTGAGAAATTTTGTTTGAAAAAATACATTTTCTTTATTTTTTATCATCTCGTAAATAGAATTTACGAGATTAATGTTTTTAAAGTTTTCGTTGACAATGGAAATGCAGGAATCACTTGCTTAAGAATTTGTGAGTTAGGGAGTATGCGTTACTGAAAGAATTTTATAGAATTTGTATGTATAATTGTTGTAAATGTTATAAAAGCGGATTTGAACGTGCCTCGTGCGATCCAATTTTTATTCAGTTTGCGACGTAAAAGAGCATGCCATACCTTTTGAATGAATTTTTTTACTACATTTATTGAAAGTGGAATAAATTATGCTGTAAGATATTTTATCCACTTTCGTTGGGTAAAGTCAAACAATATGCCATTATCAGTTTCGTAATGAAGGACTTTACCGCCCTAGTGTGGTAATGTACTTCATTACCACACTTGTGTAGTAAAGTAATGGCGTACTTTGCCACTCTTCTTTTGAAAATATTGTGGGCTTCATTGTCTTGTATCCTCTTGTATCCTTCACTTTTCCTCTTTAAAAACGCTAATAACTGAGTAAATGTACTCAGTATCACATAAATAGTCATTAAGTGATATTGTACTCTTTAACGTAGATTAGTGGGCCCAACTTGGTTTCTCCTTCTCTGACTTGCTAGAAGAGTAAGCAATCAACACTTTTTCCGATATGGAATAAACTTTTTTACACCAATCTTTAAAAGTTAAATACTCACGCGTAACGGCCTCGTTTGGCAATTTTCCAATGTGGTATTGTAATCAGATGCTTTACGACTATAATAGAAACGCTTCAGAAATGAACGTCATCGAGTCACGAAATCCGGTGACGCATTCATTCTTTATCTATCGCTGCTTTTTCGACCACCGACGCCCAGGGCACACCGAAAACAGTCGGTATCGTTACTATCGGTGTTCTATCTATCGGGTTACTATCGGTAACAGTTACTATCGGTATCGTTCGTTCTCGGTATTGAAAGTGAAGGAAATAACCTTCTCGGGCATTGCGGTCACGGCACGCTGGTCTCGATGCCGAGAACGACCCTAACTGCTTGTTTGTCCATCTCTATAGCACATACACAGTCAGATGCTCAAATATTGAATTTGTGATGGATTTTCTTTAAAATAATTTCGTACAAACGTTTCTATTGTATTCCTGTTAAGAAAGTTCGATGATAAAAGGTGATAGTCTTGTAACCTTATTTGCATACATTTATAAGGCGATATATTGGATGGCCTTCTGCTCTAAATGTTTAATTTACTCACTTCTTTTACTTCAAACGAAATTGATTGATTGTGATATTCAAAAATTGGAAGCTACTTCGATGTAATCAAGGCGTGTGTGAAATTAGCCTTGTTTATGCTGCAAATGACGTCACTGTTGAGATATATTTATGTTTGTTTCTTTTGTTGAAGTAAGAGAGGACTTCTGTTCCTGGCTATCGAAATAATTACAGATATGCACCGCAGGCGATTGGTTCGAATTGTTTTGGAGTTTTCCTAATAATGGTGGAAGTGTTAGTAGGGCAGAAATTGCAACATTATAATATTACGTAAGCGTTCCCAATAACTCGAGAAAGTAGGTGCTGTTGTAACACTACTATTTTTTAATTTTGCTTTTTTGCTCTTAAAGTAGAACAAATTATTTTAATAAATTAACAAACCAAAGTCAATCTTTAAATTACTTTCAAGGTGAGAGCAGGAAATTTTATTTGTAAAAAGGGAAGGAGCTGCTTGGATTTGAGCAAGAAACAGAGATTCGAGATTGTTCGAGTAGAGTTGCGATTGCAGTGTAGTGCTAGTCATTTTATTGTTTACCGTGCCAAGAAGCGCCTGACCCACGACGGTGGCTTTTCAGTCTTGTTCGGAAGGCGCAAAAGTTTGAATTCTCCGAAATACTTGCACATTCTGCCCTATGAGTTCGCGTCCTTGAGCTCGGTATTAACGGCTACATTCTTGCAGAATTTCGTGTAATTTTGTATTATACAACCCTGGACGCCTCCTTGTAAGACGCGACAATGTGTGAAAATAAACTTCGTTGCGTTGAGAACTAAATTCATGGTTGGTTTAGTTACCTTCCTTACTTCTTGAGTACTGTCTCTTGTTACGTAGATGTAAATTTATTAAAGGTAGATAAGCTGTATGTGGAAGTAGGCCAGGGTAGTCAGGACAGTGAGTACAGTCAATACATCGATGGCAAGACCTGATAAAATATATCAATTCTAACATTCATATTCATACTCACTTACATAGCAGTATTTTTTAAATATATTTTCAAACTACAGAATTTTTTGTCAAAAGTGACCAATATGTAATGAAAAAATTTACTACAAACAGAGAAACAGGCATCAACATGTTATAAACGCCTGTATTAACTATAAATGAAAGTATTAGTATGTATTTTAATGTACATTCAACATTGGTATACAATCACGAAGTAATTTTTGAAAATTAAAAATAATGCCAAAATTTCAACAATACTAAAACTTTTGTGGTCATCAGTTTGCTTTAATTACAGCTAGACATCGTTTCTTCATGGAATGAACAAGATTTTGGCAGGTTTGGGGGTTTAATTTTTACATTTCTTCTTAATACGTTTTAGCTCCTCTTTTGATTTTGCTCCCTTTATGTGGACTTATAATTTCAAAACTGTCCATAAATTCTCAATGGAGTTTAAATCGGGTGTTCGAGGGGACTTTTGCAATAAGTTTGGTATATTCCTAACCAACCACATCATTTGCGTCGCGCCTGATGTCTGAGACATTATCATGTTGAAATCTATAAACAGATAGAATGCATAATTTCTGGGCATTTTGCGTGACATTATTCTTTAGTATATCGAAATATACATTTGACTTCATTATTCCATCAATAAAATCTACTTCCTGCAGACCGGACGGGTCCCATCCAATACCAGTAAGTTTATTTTTGTTTCATCGGATCGTATTACACACTTCCAGAATTTTCGATATTTATTGACATACTCTTTCTCGAAAAGAGTTTCTTCTTGCGATTTTGCTCATAAACGACCTCCTCCATTTGTCCATGATACGCGTACTTACATGATAGAAGAACCGATCGCTCACATTCCTCGTTGCAAGAGTAAACCTGGGAACACTTACACCATGTACGTTTCTAGCTTGATCAAGATCGGTGCCAGGAGAAAAGATGCAAAATAATGAATAATGAGACTGAAACGCCAAACGTAAGACAAAATATTAAAAATAGACATCGGATGCTAAAACAGGCAAAATAAAAATCTACTAAAATCACTTCAGAACTACAAACGAGTGATTCCTATTATTAAAAGACAAAATCGTAACAATAAAAAAAGGCATGTTACCAAACTTTGTCTCTAGTAACCACAGATATCAACATAGTTGCAAAAAAAAAAAAAAAGTAAATGCGAATGACACGAAACTACCCTCGAGGAAGAAGCAGTGTGCCTAAGAACTTGACTTCCTGCTGACTTCTAATTGGCTCTGTCTCGAAAAGCAACTTGTTAAGGTTAACGCTCTTCAGATCTATCTTCTGAATTGTCTCGAGAGTCGAGCAGCAATCTCAAGGACCGTGCACCTCTGCTGGGTGCGTCGGAGCGGATGTTCCTCGCGGTTCACTGCGCACATCGAGGCGGAGGCAATCCAGTGCTCCTCCTCTGCTGTCTTTGGAGTCTCGCTCATGCGTCCCTTTAAACCTCCTTTTGGGTGTTGTGTGTCTCCCGTTGTCTTTAACTTTAGTTCATAGTCAAAGATAGAATTCTCCGTCGAAACCTTTTTGGTACTGACCTTTGCGAGGTGGATATACCCCGTCGACCCCTCCAGCAATCCTCTACAGATGTTGCTGATAATGACCTATGTGAAAACAGCGATGGGTTCATTTTGAATCTCACACTATTTACTTGTTCTCGTCTAACCGTGACGTATAGAACAAGAATTACGGTTCAAAACTTGAAGGCGAGGTTTTGTCGGTAAAATTCGTTCAGAAGGTTCCTGTGACGAAAAATTTTTTTTTACCATAAATGCTCATCTGGATGGATCATGACATCATTTTGGGCTCTTACTTTGTTCACGCGCCAGTAGAAAGGTCTATTAGTGATGTTCCGAAGATCTTTCAAGACATTTTAAATGTAGGGGATACGAAATCCTTAGGACATTTTCAAAATTTTATAAAAAATGTTTAGTTTGTTGATTTGATAGAGGACAGTAAGCTTGTACAATAATAGGGCGAAAGTTCCAATTTCATTAAAAATTCTGAACTTTTAAAAAATTGCGAAAGAACTAATATGTTTCGTATCTGCCTGCGCCCTTCATTGTTGCCGTTGGAAATTATTTAAAGAACTTTTCTTTTGAGATGACCAACCGAATTTTCAGCAGCGCTTCGCGTCTTGGAAAAGCACACAAAGTTCTGGTGACGTACAGGCAGCTATAAAACTGGAAAATTATGAAAAGCACTTTCTATAGAAATGAATGCTTCTTAGACGAAAACGTTAAAGAAATTGTTACTAATAGTACGATAAACTCACTGAAGTGATTTCTGCACCTGCTGCCCTGTACGTCTTACAAAGTTGATTTTATTCGAGCATAATTTAATTTTGAAGAAAAGAAAATGTCCAATCTCCCGTACACCTGAAATTCCACCGTCACTTCAAACTTTCAGCTAGCTTCACAGCTAGGCCGAATTCAGCCGGCCTAGGCTATATATGTGAGAACTCTAGCGACCGGCTGCTGTGATCGGCAGGGATTTTCAGTATTATTTTCGATCAATGGGCGGCGAATGACCGGGAGCGGTAGCTCAGTGCATCAACTGATGCCATTGCAGCGCCTCTGATCGAGAGGTCCTAGGTTCCCACTCCCCACGGCGGCAGGATTTTCGACACTACCTTTTCAGCTAGGTCGAATTCAGCCGCTGCCTGGAGGAGAATTCTAGCGGCCGGCTGCTCTGATCGGTAGTTTTCGGTGGTTTCTCCGATCAACACCAGGCGAATGCCGGAGCAGTACCCTAACAAACTGGCCACGGACTGCGCACGATCTTTTCTTCGTCTTCCTCGTCCAATCCTCTCCCCTTTCACACACACACTAACATACACTACCACATATTCCGGGAGACCGGTCGGGAGCTTAGAGCTTGTCCGGGCTGGGGCGGTGCCCCGCTGTTGGGAGAGTCCTGGTTAGGGGAAAACCCCACTAGCCGACAGTAGGTCGGCGCCGGATCTCGTCATCCAGCGGGGGATGATCACCGCCATATCCCGAGAGAGAAAAACATGCACTACACTAACGGGACTAATGACCAAAGCAGTTGACGTGCCCGAAAACACGAAAAAATTAATCAGAAACCACCAAGCGGGAGAGGAACACCATCTATCTCGCAAAAAACTTTCATTACATCAGCAGTTTTTGACGTGGTCCGAAATATCAATCACGTCTTGCAGCTACTTGCCTACTGTTTTAATCAAAGTGCACGTGCCAGGGAATGTAGAATACGAATGTCGGAAAGAAACGCCGCCTGCACGCGCGGCCGGGCGACGCCGTTGCCAAGGCTTATGAGGAATGTGTGCCTAGATATACGCGTCTGGGCCAGGCTCAGAGAAGAGTAGCCTGTTCAGTGCGCTGGCCAATGCGTCGTACTCCTTGAAGCACGCAGCAAACAATCATACGACTTCACACTTGTAAACAACACAGTTAGGACTGTTCAAGGACGGATTAGTCAGGTGGATCACTTCGGAATGAAAGGTCTTGTGATTTTCAATATCGTATTCAAGATTGGCATTAGTACATTACAAGGTATGCAGTTAGTCTTCGTATAATCGTTTATTTACTAGTAAATATTACATTTGAAATTAATCTTTCTATGATGGTTTGTAAACAACACATTAAAGAAGGTGAAATAAAGATATTTATTCTTCAGAAAAGAAATAATGAAGGAGTTAATGCCATATTGATGTCATGTTTTGCTATGTTTTACGGCGTTTCGTGTAGTGTGTGAAATGCTTCGTGTAGTGTGTGAAATGCTTCATGTAGTGTGTAAAATGTTTCGTGTAGTGTGTGAAATGTTTCTTGTAGTGTGTGAAATGTTTCTTGTAGTGTGTGAAATGTTTCTTGTAGTGTGTGAAATGCTTCGTGTAGTGTGTGAAATGCTTCATGTAGTGTGTGAAATGTTTCGTGTAGTGTGTGAAATGTTTCGTGTAGTGTGTGAAATGTTTCGTGTAGTGTGTGAAATGTTTCGTGTAGTGTGTGAAATGTTTCGTGTTAGTGTGTGAAATGTTTCGTGTTAGTGTGTGAAATGTTTCGTGTTAGTGTGTGAAATGTTTCTTGTAGTGTGTGAAATGTTTCTTGTAGTGTGTGAAATGTTTCTTGTAGTGTGTGAAATGTTTCTTGTAGTGTGTGAAATGTTTCTTGTAGTGTGTGAAATGTTTCGTGTCGCGTGTGAAATGTTTCGTGTCGTGTGTGAAATGTTTCGTGTCGTGTGTGAAATGTTTCGTGTCGTGTGTGAAATGTTTCGTGTCGTGTGTGAAATGTTTCGTGTCGTGTGTGAAATGTTTCGTGTCGTGTGTGAAATGTTTCGTGTCGTGTGTGAAATATTGTGAAAAGTATGTGATGTGACTTGATCTATACTACGCGATGTCACGTATGTGATATGTAGTGTGATGACGTATGTGTGTGTGTGTGTATGTGTGATACATCCAACTTCAGGGATCGCCATGAACAATCAATGTATGATTCACCTATTGACTCTTCACGCATGTGGTTTTAAAAAATATTTCCAATGAAGCAAAATAATTTAACAGTTTTAAACTTTTTTCTTGAGTCAGAAGTAATTTTATGGAGAAAAACCCAAACTAAGATCGAAACCTTCAAAAAATCTAAGCAAAGTGAATTATTGATCATTCTGAAACTATTTAAAAAATCGTAAAAAACATAAGATTAATAATTTACTTTTTACTCTATTTAATGTTACCTTTAACAAGTCTTGTAAAAGCTTTGACACTACATGCTCTCGTAACCTTTCATACGTTCATGTAAAAGATAATCACATTTGTGAATGTTTCACACATTCCTTTTCAGTCTGCAATTCGGTTACTGGAGTGTCGATGTTCTTTCTCTTCTCTACTACATAGTAAGCAAAAGATATATGATGATAAAAAAATGTAGATTTTTCGACAGAAAACACATTTTGTGGGTCCGAACTGATACTTTTGTGTGATACCGAACAGTGTATTTTCTTGCTTTTTTACGCAGAAAATTCACACATGTAGTGAAGTCACAGCCACGTTTGGCAGGTCTTTGATTCAAAAAGTGTTTCACTTTCTCTCTCTTACTTCCTAAGAAGAGAATGTATTGAGGTCGTGCGCCCGAAAGCAGCAAATTTTCTTCAGAAAAAGCTCTTTATTGCCGGGCCCTAGTAACAAAAATTGGATATATCTTATTTCTATGTATTGTAAAATACTTCCTCTAATACGCTGTGTAGTAAGAATCCATGATTTGTGGGTCCTTGACACCGCAAAATTGATTGATGGCGAAACGTATGTCTGTATGTCTATCTGTGGTCAACGCTACCGCTTAGAACTTTCAGTATAATTTCTCCAATATTGATACTCCTTGATCGATTGAAATGATATGAAGACTCTCAAGAGTTTGAAACATACATTTTTTCGGGGTGCTTTACATGAAAACAGAAAAACATTTTCAACATTTTATTAAAATTGGCTGCAAATTTTGAATTTCAATTTGTCCTCGGATATTGTAAAGAACGCATAAAAGAATGTTGCAAGACTCGTATTCTTTGAAATCCCTAATTTTTCGAAAATTGCAAAAATTCAATTTTTTTTCATTGTCTTCCTACAACTACTATATTGAAGATTTTCTTTCTTTAATGAAATCTGTTCTTCAGTGACAGAACTCTAATAAGGTATAATTATTCGAAAATATGACCAACTTAGATGACTCCGGGTATCAATCGACATCACTGCAATGCCTCTGACCGGCAGGTCCTAGAGTTCGTGTCCCGCCGGCGGCAGGATTTTCGATAGTAGCTACTTAGCAATGTCGAATCCAGCCGCTGTCTGGAGAATAATTCTGGCTGCTGGCTGCTCTGATGTGTATTTTTCCGTGGTTTCTCCGATCAACACCATGCGAATGCGGAAGCAGTACCCTAACAAACGGGTCACAGACCGTGCGCTATCTTCCCTTCCCCTTCCTTGTCCTATCTTCTCTCCTTACTTACACACATACATACATGCATTACATTATCATACATTTCGGGGATCAGTTGGGACCGCAGAACGCTTCCCAGCTGGGACACAGCCCAGGCGATGCCTTTGGTGGTTGAAACCCGTTTGTTCGGGCCGTCGGGTAGGTCAGCGCCGGATCTCGCCATCCAACGGCGGAAGATCACCGCCACCTCCCGCAACAATACACGTCACTAATGACCTTAGCAGTTGACTCTGCCGGAATCACTAATCAATCAATCAATCGAAATTATGTGTAGCGTTTGTGTAATTTTGCTTGAAATCTAAGCAATGTTTAAACTTTTTTTTTTCAAAAACAACTCAATTTTTTTCTATTTTTACCCCATATCTATTAAATGACGGTAAAAAGATAGTATTGGTCTCATTTCTGGCTCACTCTATATTTTCGAACATTGCAAAAGGATAACATTACAAAATAAATAAGATAGAGGTTTGTCTTAAAATCTGAAAATCTGTTTTAAAAAATTACCTCTTTTAAATTGGACATGTGCGAATTAAAAAGAAAAAATTGTGCGTGAAATAAATACAATTTATAAAAAACAATTTTCTCAAAAATGCCCTTTTGTGGAAAAAGTGCAATACCGCTCCAATTTTTTTATTCTTTTTCACTGATAAAACAAAGGACCCTTAAAAGCTCATTATTGTTGAACTCTGAATTTTTGAAAATTGCGTGTTGGCAAATGGAAGAGACGTAATGGAAAATAAGAATTTAAGCTACATCTAGGTGGTGTTGGTCCAAATGAGTACATCAGAGCGACTCAGTGAAATAGCAGGAAAGCGCAAGACAAGTTGATTCTATGGGGACATGGCATGGAATAAGTTTTCGCTGGTTGAAAACACTTTTACTATTTCACTGAGTAGTATAATATTGCGGAGCTGTTACAAATAATTGAAAGAACGCCTGTGCTATTGTAACACCATTAGTTTTTTAATGAAATCTGTTGTACCAAATTATTTCAATGGGGATTTTTTTCAATGAACCTTTTAATAACGTAAAATTCTTGAAAATATGAGTAGTTTTTTGCATAATATTGAGTTATATCACGACTGTATTGAAAAGTACATAATTGTTTTTTCAAAAACATGTACAGTTTCTTTTTTCTCGAATACAAAAAGGTTTGCTTAATAATATGCTTAGGACTGAAACGTCTAATACTTCGAAAATTTCAAAAGTTCAATTTTTCTAATCCGTCTTTCGTCTTCGATATATGGAATGCAGAGATTTATTTCCTAGTGAAATATTTTTCTAAATATGAGGTCTTTGGATCATTTCATGTACACTTAGAAAATAAAGAAAAGTTCGTTTTATTCCCGCATCTTGGGATTTGTCTGGTTTGGTAGTTTTCAAGTGATGTCTGACGTGTTATTGCCGTGGTAATATTGCAACACTATAATATTACGTGCCCGGTACCAATAATACGAGAAAAAAAGTGATATACCAAGACTTTTTTGTATTGGAACTCCGGTTCCTCTCGATTCGATGTAGTACGACAGGTAGAATTTACCTTCGAGCGATCAAATATTAGTAAATAAATGTTTATGGCTAATACGTTTACGAATACTTTTTTCTTGTAGATTGGCAATAAAAACAATATTGCTTAGGAGTTGTAGTTTCGGCGTCGCCCGGTGGTGTAGCAGGAAACCTGGTCGCGCTTTGTAGTTTCAACTCTCGCGAAGAGATGGCAGCACGTGCGCCAGTCGGCTGCTGGGAACAGCTGATACAAATCCTCGTTACTCCTGCGCCCGATACTAAATATCATCCGAGAGCCGTTCCTGTAATGTGGAATATAATTAAACCAACTAGGCGAACTGGATTTTTATTGAACCAGTGACCATGAAATTTCATTTGTAAATTACTGTGAAATATGAAATTAATTTACGAAATTTAACGAAAGTGGGGAATATGAAAACTCTCTTGTTTATACATCTGGAAAGATCTCTTAATTGCGTTTTACATGTTTATGTTCAAAATATTATTTTTATTCAAATGATTGGTAGAATCGTGTCAATAATTTTTGAGTTTCTCATTCAATGGTCTTTACCGAGATTATTTTAATATTAGATTATATGAATATATTGCGACCTCAAATAGTAGGTACCTCAACAATCAAGTTGTGGATTACCTTCTTGGTATTGAATGCATTATGAAATCATTTCGGATTTTTTAAAATTTATTTTACGTCAAAAACCGTTAAAACTGCGTATGACATGCTATGGGGAGAAGTGAATTCTGTGCACGTTTTCAAAATTCTGTGATCCCTACAATAAGTCATATACTGCTTGAATTTTGAATTGAAAATATATTTTATTACTTGGGAGCGGTTTTTTTTTTTTTTTCAAGGATAAATAAGCAATAAATTTTGGGCTCGTATCCATGATGTCCATCGTCAATGAATAAGACTTCCTCCCGCGACAACATGGAAACGATTATTTGAATAACTATATTTCCCACTGAATTCTAGAAGTCGTGCACGGATAATGAAGTTACATTATATGAATAGAATTTAAGCATCCGCAATTTTCTCTGCCAAGAGAAAGTTTGATTGTAATAATCTTATCTTGGCACTCGTATGCATCTTTAACTTTTATTTGAATATTATTTGCTTTGAATTTTGAGCAGGAGAGTTTCCAAGAACTCCTTACCGGTTTCTGCGATGCAGGACAGCAACGAGCGTCCCGCGCGGTGGTGGGAGCTAGGAATCCGAGTGAAGCGTAAGAATAGGTCTCGTAGACTTCGGTGACATAAGCGAATGAATAAATGCTTGTAGGCTTCTAGCGACTCTCTTCTGTTCTGAAAACATCTCTACTTTCTCCGTATTTGCAATTTATTTAGTAAAAGAACCGCTCAATTGCACTGGTATGCATTTGTAATCCTTATTTTATAGGGCTGGTTCTCTTAATGTCGGCAGGTAAAATTAAAATATTGATTTAGTTCCAGTTTTAGCTTTAGTGTCAGCTTTTTGGAACGTTGGAGCTCATTGATGTTGTACCCGAATGAGATATCCTGTAATCAGAAGGCAAATCCTGTAAGAGATATTAAATTATATGACTGGAATTGAGCAGATCTACGCCTTGTATGTGGGTTATATTTCCAAAAGACAATTGTATTTCTTTATGACCCTTAAAAATAATATCAGTTGCTTAATAAGGAATTGCCCTGTATATCACCACATGTTTACCACCTTTTTGTTGTGTTTTTTATTGCTTACTTTTGTAATGTTTGTTACTATTATTAAGTTATTTTCTCCAAGTTAATATTTTGAACGTAATCAATTTATAGATATTATGATTTATTATCTTCTGATTTTATCCTAAAAAATAAGAATGAGATGGTGCATTTTGACTGAATTCTATACCCAAATAATATTGAAAATAATGAGCTACCATAATAATACCAAGTATTTGAAAATAAGTCGATGGAAAGCGTGTGGAACAGCTTTCTGGTAGTAAGGTAGAAATAGAAGATATTCACATTTATTAATCATAAAATATTACATTTCCAAACAAGCTGTGAATGGTTGACCTCTGATTTCATAAAATGTTCCAAATGAATCTAGTTTCCTTGTATTCATTACCCAATTAACATTATTAATATAAAAAAACATTTATTTATTTTTACATTAAAAACCAAATAATAAATTTCTCGTAAAGACAACAAAAACACGAATATGTTCAAATGCCTTTTGGACTATACGCTTTTTCATTTCTTGCAACTTAGTTTGTCAATTTATACCAGCAGCAATATGCAGGACACTTGATAGTTGATCTGTCGATTACTTCGCTGCTTCTATTGAAGGCCAGTCTGTCACGACATTACAGCCAATGCCACTGGCAGTGTCAGCACTATCTTTATTTTCCACACAAATATTACTTAAAAAATGCAAACGTCTGCTTAGTTAATTGGCAGTATAATTACGTAAGTTCATTACGCAATTTATTTTCTTTTAAATTGGGGAATGTTAAAATGTTAACCCCTTGCCTACAGAGTATTTCAAGGCTATGTAAATTCTTAAATACCTGTTGGTTCGAGTCTAACGACATGGAATATTATTTATTAACGCCACTGAACGCGCGAGGCGGGTTCCAAACGCACGTGAAATTCTACTTTCTCATCGGCAACTCTTCTCACACGTTCTCTACTTCTGACAACAGCTGATAATCTTTTTTGTTTCTCATTCCTTCGTTTGTCTATCGCTATAGCCATTCATATATCGTCACATTTATTTAGTAAAATAAACTACAACATGTGATCAACCAATCGTATTTACCCATTCTTATACTCATAGTGTACTTAATACTTATAGAATTTCGATTAAAATCATAAATGGCGAGAAGATCCTCAACTTAAACGATTTTTGGACGTGCATTCTGCACCCGAAATATTTCCACTTATTCACAACATATTTAAAATACTGATTGACAACGTTAGTACATTCAACTTTTATTATGTTGAAAAGCGGCCCACATCATATATCACGCTGGAGGGGCGGGTTCACACTGCTGAAGGGGCCACTAGAGACCGCAGTGCGGCGTGTAGTCCTGCAGATCCGCATTATAAATCTTTCAGAGGTGAAGATTCGGCCCGGACTGTCAGGGCGCTCCGCTGCCCAGCCGCTGCCCTTCCGACCCCCCCCCCCACCAGCTCCAGCCGTCACGACCGCTGGCAAATTAGGCACGCGTATTTTTTTTTTCTTTTCATTATCGTCATCGAAAGAAGAACATGTCTACGTTTATCTTTAAAGCGCTAAGGATTTTTGTTTAGAAAGAAATGTTAGAAGAAATAAAAGAGGTCATCTTCGTCAACATACTATACAACTACATAGTATGTTGACGAAGATGACCTCTTTTATTTCTTCTGATAAGAACGTCAACAATACCAAATCAGAATTCCCACAAAAGAAAGGTTAGCTTTCTATTCAACCAAATTTCGTGATTTATTTATTTATTCATTTATTTTACGTCAAAAAACAGTTAAAACTGTGTATGACGTGCTATGGGGAGAAGTGAATTGTGTGCACATTTTCAAAATTCTGTGATCCCTACACTAAGTCATATTCTACTTGAATTTTGAATGAATGAATGAAGGAAGAAGAAAAAACTCCCATGTAAAAAAATCTATTTTCAAGGATAAATAAGCAATAAATTTTGGGCTCTTATCCATGTTGTCCTTCGGAATAATACTTTCTGCCGCGACCACATGAAAACGATAATTTGAATAACTATATTTCCCACTGAATTCTAGATGACGTGCACAGATAATGAAGTTACATTTATGTCCAGAAGCAAAACAAGGGGCCATCTCAGCATTTGCTCAATGGATCAGTGAAACTCGACGAAAAACCTGATCGAGATGGGGGTCATTGACCCAGAAGCTGCGATACAATACTTGTTACCTATTGTTTAGAATAATACAGTGCAATGGTAAATAATACATTAAATATCACTGTTAAAATTAATGTTACTTTCCTTGTGATGCTCAGTATAGTGTCTAATTGTATAGAGACTATAATTTTTGCTTTAAATGAAACGTAATGGGTCCTAGATATGTTATCACTTGCTCTTATTAGCAGGTGTTTGTAGTATAAACACTGCATTTTAATAATATCTAATGTTAATAGGATGAATGACAATTACGTGATGCGTTATGATTTTCAATTAAGGCGGATGCTGTATGACGCATGGGTGAGAGTCTACTGCGCCAATTAGATGGATTCTAGAAAATGTACACATCAGTTTTGAATATTTTCTCCGTAATCTTACAAACTTAGTAAAAGTTAATGAAAACATATTTCCATTTATTGTTACAATTTAATCTAATAACTTTAATTTATTCATGTTTTAAAACGAATTAATTAGTTAATATTTTTTTGTTTTAATATAAGACAAAAAAGGATAATTTCAGCAAATGTTGAAAAAATGCAAAAAAAAAATATCAATGTTTCGTAACAATAAACTAATATATCCCTACCCTTATGTAATGCATCGTAACGCGACCTGTAACTCCTTGTTTAGCGTTGTGTAATTTATGAATGACCCATTATAGCATTTCAATTATATTTAAAAAATGTGTTCAACTCTAATGTTCACCGTGAAAAGTATTCTTATACAAGTATCATTTCATTAGTCTTGGAGGAAAAGTATGGAACGGCGTGAAACAATGTTTTGAGGTCTTCAATTTTCATTGTAGTGTATATTTTCATCTTTTCTTCTGTAACTTTTCTACAGTAATACTTCTGTGCGATGTAATCGCAAGAGTTCAGCTAGTCACTTATTAATATGTTAAAATCAGATCTTTAAAATAGTAATTGATCCTGTTCTTATATTTGTATTGCAATGCTCCTCTCCCATATCTGTTTTATTTTTGAATACACGTTGGGTATTGCTATTTAAAATGTTGAACATGTAGTTGTTTATCAGGCTGTATCCGTTCTGGTTTAAACACAGTGAAGGATCATTTTGATTTTTCTGTTACTTTGATTCGTGTCTCTGGAATTTTCTTGACATTACATATAGGAAAAAACCTTTCACATCTATCCTAATGAAAAAAAATTATGTGGAATTCTTTTATAGAAAATTGTTATTTGAGATTATTAGGTCTGACTTGTACCCTTAAAGCAGATAAGTTTGCCTTCGTGAATAAACTGACACATTAACTTCATAGTCCATAATTGTCAGTCATCATGGAAATTTATAAACTTTAATAGTGTAAACCTTTTTATTATCTGCCATATCATATATGCCATATATGCCATATCATAGTTAAATCTTGCATATTTCTTTAATACGTGCTTAACCGCAACGTAATGATTTTGCATCGGTGTCATTACACCAGCCTGTTGTCTCCACTTACAATCCATTCACTCCCTGTTTGATCTTCCTAGACTTCATTACCGTAGAACCTCTTTCTCTCATACACTCATTCGTATTGTGTCTGCTATTCACATCAATTTTATCTCGGTTCCTCCGTTGCCTGTTTATTATGTAGAAAAAAATGACTATCACAAAATTATTTCAAAATGTCTAAGATAAAAGTTTGAAGTTTATTTGTTTTCTATATTTAAATGGAAATGTATATTGTTTATAGAATGTTACTGTATAAAAATACTGCTTCGATCATATATTTCAAATCATATTAGTTCATCTAATACAATTGATTTGTTAATTTATTTACAAAGCATACTGCCCACAAAATTAATATTATTATTATTATTATTATTATTATTATTATTATTATTATTATTATTATTATTATTATTATTATTATTATTATTATTAAGTGGTGTATTGTTTGCATTACTGATTGAATGTTAATACCATATGCTTTAATATTTTAATTCTTGGAATTCACTACAAACTTTTAGAGCAAAAGATGAATTAGAAGTATTTTGAAAATACAAAATGTCTCTTCCTCATTTGTACAAATTTAATGTTCCCGAAAATCAGTGGCAGTCTTTGGTTCTCCCTCCTCCTTCTCGCAACCCGGTTTCCTCCGGAATTGCGTCTTTGCCGGTTCCGGTCTCTTGGCCGGGAAATCAATTTAATTACTCCCACCCCCTCGGCCCTAATGAACGACGCGACCATCAAACGCCGCCCCCGCTGAGCGGAGGGGTGAGGGCGGCGCCGGGTCGCTTGGAAGTTGCCCCCGCGGGAGGGGAGGGCGCAGGGAGAGGTAGCAAAAATAGATCGCTCTGTCGGAGGCGAATGCCGCGGCCCGCGACTCCGCCCACCTGTCTGCAATTGCTAGGACCGGCAGAAGTGGCTCAGTGCATCAACTGATGTCACTGCGGTGCCTCCCACCGGGAAGTCTTTTTTTTTTCAATTTTATTTAATTAGATCAGTGGAATTACTACTTCACAGGTGAGTTTTTGTTTTAACTATGTACTATAATAGTGGCTCGAACTTACGAGTAACTCTAAATTTTGCACACTATCATAACCCTTTTTTTGATCGAGGAGTGTGGGGTGAGACAAAAATTTCTCTGAGTTATGGGGGTCGGAACAGATCTTTTGGGAGACGGGATTTAATTCTTGTAGAAGCAATGCTGGTTGTTTTTTCGAGGTTAAAGTGGCTGGTGCAAGGGGTTGTTTCGTGATTGCGAAAGAAATGGGTTAAAAGTAAGGAAATGTAATTTACAATTGAATCTACGTCTAGTTCTCTATGAAGTTGTTTATTGGTTGTATACCACAGGGCATTGGTAATTGTACGAAGGATTTTATTGTGGAAGGTTTGTAAGGAATTTATGATGCAAGAAGCGGAAGCTCCCCAAATTGGGTCTGCGTAAGATATTGAGGGTCTAGGACCGGAAGAGCACAGAGCCATCGGTCTAGAACCGGTAGCTCTGTGCATCAACTGATGTCACTGTAGTGCCTCGGACCGGAAGGTCCTAGTTTCGAGTCCCTACGTCGGCAGAATTTTCGATATTAGCTTGTCAGCTAGTTCGAATTCAATCGCTGCCTGGACGATAAGTCTAGAGGCCGTCTGCTCGGATCGGTAGTTGGTTTCTCCTATCAACAACAGGCGAATTCTGGAGCAGTACCCTAACAAACGGGCCACGGATCTCGCGCGATCTATCCTTCCTCTTCCTTGTCCTATCCTCACCCCTTACACACACACTTACACTAACATATGCACTACACTACCAGACATGCTGGGAGACCAGTCGGAAGCTAAGAGTTTGTCCCGGCTGGGGCGGTGCCCCGCTAGTGGGAGATACCTGGTTGGAAGAAACCCCTCTAGTCGATAGTAGGTCGGCGCTGGATCTCGCCACCCAGCGAGGAGATCACCACCACCTCCCGATGAAAAAAGCATACACTACACTCACGCGACTAATTGCCTCAGTAGTTGACATCCCCGGAATCACTACAACCAACCAGAAATTGTTAGGCAGCATTCTTCGAAAGATATTTTTTTAACTAAAACACTGTTTTTTACTTTCTCACACTTGCGTACGTAAGAAGAGAAAGTATGGTAATCGTGTGCCGAAAAAGGAGAATTTTCGAACAAAAAAGTCTTATTGACAGGTTCTGGTAACGAAAATGTGGATGAATTTTGTTTCGATTTGAGCGACAAAGAGGCTGCAGCTCCAAAAAAGTTTGCTGAATGAAATCCCTCAAAATGGTTTTCCGAAAAGTAGCACGACCACTGCTCAAGAACAACAAATAAAATACTCCCATATGACACTACAGTAAATTAAATATATTGAGAAAAACACACACGAATACTACAATAACGTAGTATATTATATACAGATACACAGCCCAGGAGTTCTTTGCATACCAAGAATATAAAAAATGTCGATATTGCATTACGCTACTTGAAACATTAATGGCGGGCCGCCTCTTCCTTAAAACATTGTTGTGACGAGCATTACTGACGTATGACGTCAGTTGTGTCGTTAGCAGTGACCTACTGAGAATGATAATTCAGTTAGTCCACGCAGTATAAGCGTAGGTGGAATAACAATCTAATATTTGCATTTTTCAGTCAAGATCAAAACCGTTTCATTTCTTTTGAATTTTTTTAACGTTCCTGAACATCTAATGAAACCGTAGATACCTCGCACATGACCGAAGGCTGCGAAGTTTTCTTACAATTGGACATTAGTAATATAGATTGTCGTAATTTGGTCTTCTTATTAATGAATGATCCTGACTAATTCGGTAAGGTTATAACAGCACCTGCAGATTCGCATAGGTGCAACCCTGCTTTAGTTCGATTTGTGTAGGTGTGACCTCGTTAAACTTTTGTTTGGCATCGCTTAGGGTATCCGTTGTTTCTGCATTCGCCTCATATTACTCACATAACGTATGTATTCAAGAAATAAGAAAGAAGTAGAAAACAAGATAGTTGAAACAAAATAGTTTTCAACGGTGATATTGAAGAACTAACTAGAGAACAGTGTAAACTATACCAAGTACGTATATATTCCCACATCTTTAGTATCATTACATAAATAAATTTGTTCTTGACGTAATCTGTAAACTCACTCAAGACAAATAAGCATATAGACCAAACATTCCCGTAAACGTGTCACAAAAAGTACCATTTGTCCTAAAAAAATGGTATCATAAAATATATCAGTAAAATATATCAATCGGAAACGTTCCTTGCATATGCCTACCTGTTTGGAAATGCCATCGACGGTGCCATTTCGCATGGTAGTTGGTGAGTATTAATTCCATTGAAACAGTGAAATTCATCCGTGGATAAATTAGTGTTACCAAAGCAGCACATACTTTCTCACTCGTGCATTTACTCAAAATTGCGCGAAAAATGCTCAGATTCTCGAATAATTATACATGACTTTATTTGAAAATATATCTTTAAGGAATAGATTTCATTAAAGTAAAAATCTCTATCTTGAATATTTTAGTTGTAGGAAGACTCCGAAAAAATTTTGAACGTTTGCACTTTTCAAAAAATAAGTGTTTACAATGTACAATAGACCTACGCCATTCTCTCAAACTTTCACACTATCCAACAACAAAATTTAATCAAAAACGTTGGAGCCATTTTTGTGAAAATTTTTAAAATGTTTCAATTTTGAAAATGTGTATTTAAGTATCCCCCAAAATTAAAATATCGGTTTATAATTCAAGAGGCCGCTACATCAGTCATATCAATTTGGGAATATCTATTTTGGAGCAAATCGGCTGAACTGTTTAGACGCTAGCGTTGTGCACAGATGACGGACAGGCGTTTTGCCGTCAATCGCTTTTTCGGTATCAAGGATGCAGAAAACATGGATTCTGGCTACTCCATGTGTTAAAGGATTTTTTTTCTAAATTCATTAACTGAATTTATCCGCTTTTTCTTTGCCAGAGCCCTGTAATAAGATTTTTTTCTGCCAAAAAATAACCATTTTTCCAGCAACATCACTTAACTTTCTCTACTCCCTAGCGAGGAAGTAAAAGTAAACGGGTGTCTTCCACCACTCACCCAAGGAAACGTTTCCGTGTGGTTCAGTTGTAATCAAATGTTTTACTTTGTAAATGCCTACATCTTGTTTTTCGTTTTTATGAGATAGTCAACATATATTAAAAGGGTTTCATACTTTTTAATAATATTGGTATCTGGTTGTATTTTTATCTATACTGTGATCTCCTTTGAAGAAGTATCAAATAACACAGCTTGTTGGTATAGTATTTCAGAACATTATTTTGAACCGTTACACAATTAAACATGACGTAATCAGTGAAAGAATATACGCCAGCTTTTCATTTGAGGACTTTTCTCACGTAATAGAAAATAAAACTTTGTATCCTGTGTTGAGAAAATTATTTATCGAATTTCAAAATTACAGTCACCTAATATATCTCAATATACTGACCTACAAAGGAATAGAATTTACAGAAAATATTCCTCTTATGATTTGCAGATTTAGAATGTTCAGTTATTTTTGTATGCTCGTGAGAAGTTGATGCATTGTTTATTTAATTCTCCATATCTCGTTCTGTAGTCTCTTGCAACTATATTACAAAGTCTTACAATCTGAAGTATCTCAAGTGTAAAATGGAGAATGTAAGCGACAAACATGTACTTACGCCTGTTGATGTAATTAAAATTTGTATCCGACCATGAAGTATTTATTCAAACCACTATTGTATTAAATTACCGTACAATACAAATAAATATTCGTATCTGAATCAAATTGTCTAAATGCGCTTAAATAATAAATTGTAATACAAGTTAGGAAATTACCAAACCAGCTGCCCCCCCTCCCACTTTATCGTGTAGGGATTCATCAGCGAGACTTAAGGACCAGATTACCCGTTGCCTTAACTAAATTCAGGACCCTGTTGTCAAAAAATTATTTTCTTTGTTCTTTTCATCCTTGTGTTTCTACTAACACCTGAAAGTGGTTACAATTTTGAGCCACCCCACTATTTAAGGGGGAGTGGCTTGCCCAACATTGGGATCAAAGGCTGTATTTTATTGAACTACTGTACAGTTGTAGGGGCCGCTGCAAAACGAAGGTATTTAATGCATAAAAGTCCAGCAGAGTGACTGGTTGCCAAACGACCAACATCAGAGATTCGCTGTCTAACTAATATAGTATTATATTACTATCATTCTCAGTGTTGGGGTCTCTAGTAAAAGTACGTGAAACAAATTCTCCCTTTTTCCATAGAGGGCACTATTTTTTCTTCAATTTGTCACTCTACGTTGACAATTTTCACCAGTGGCCGGAGGCATTTCATTAAAAAGAACGAAATAAAAAGAAACAAAAATAATGTCGAATAAAAGCAATTCGCAGTTAGATTAGGAGGATCATGGCGCTTTTTTCTACTAGGAAATAATACTTGATTGTTGTTAAACTTCTCATTAGCTGCAAATGCATCTCACACATCCTCTAAAATGTCTGTGCCACTCAAACATGGAGAGAGAAATGAATGAGAAATTTCTATTACTTCCGACATAGAAACGTAACACTAGTCCAATACATATTGGGAGATTATATTTCTCATATAATTAAAGAATTCGTTAGAGTCATTCATTGGACTTGAGGTTCTGGTACGGTTTGGAAAACGGTTATTTATTTCAGTTATTTTTTCCTTTGCACCATCTACTCTAAATTTTCAGGAAGAAATCGAGAGAGAAGAGGTCGAATATATACATTAGAAAAACGTTTCATTTTCTAATGTAAAATGCGGAGCGTATATGAAGTATAGACAAAAATGAAACGTGAATGAAGTATAAACAAAAATTAAAACTCATTTCTGGCACCTCGCATTTTTACTCAATTAGAAAAAAATGTTTCTTATGAAGCACATTTCCCATATTCCCTCATCCCCTTCGGGGCCGTGAGATAAAAATCGGAAGTTAGCGTGCGAAAATGGAGAATTAGTCGAAATTAAAGATTAAAGGCGCATTTATCTCCCTAGGTCCTCTAAATACATCTGCGAATTGGTTTTATTCGAGATTATTTTTGTTTCTTTTATTTTGCTCTTTTCATTGATATGCCTCCGGCCACTAGTAAAAATTGTTAACGTAGAGACAAAAATTGAAGAAAATTGGAAATTTTATATCATTTCACCTTTCAATACAATTCTCGGAGAGGAACAAAAAAATTGATTAAAAATAATTCTGTCACTAAATGAACCAGTTTCAAAGTGAAATAAAACTTCCTCTTCTCTTGCTTATATCATATGAATGAAGTATTTTTTGTTTTAAGCACCGATTTACTGTGATAATCAACAACAAATGTTTCGGGAGCGATGCTGGTCGTACTACAGTACTGTTTATTCACACCAGATTTTTAGAAAATGTCGTCTCAATTAGGTGCCTTATGGAACTATTTACCACGAAACACGCATTCTATTAACGTCCTCTAAATAAAGTGAGAATTTGATGCACATTTTACTAGAAACCTAAAACTGAGAATATTAGCAATTTTATACTAATATTAGTTACACCGTGAATCTTCGTTGTTTGTTTTTTAATGGGATATTACAGATAATATTTAATTCAGGTATATGTGGGCACTCTTTAAACGCCGATGAAGATTTTTAGTCAGAGTTTCGTAAAGAAAAGTAATCAACTATGTGGTCCTCAACAATATCGCAGAGTGCCCGTATACTGTATCTAATATCGTCGCCAACAAAACAAAGAACACTTCCTGAGAATACCATTACATAATTGAATAGAGTATCTCTTTCTTCTTTCAACGTCATGCCTGTTCTTCTCTCCTATTGTAGTGCATGATAAGCAACACTTTCTTTTATGTGATTTTGCTTCATCATATTCTGACACCTTGAAACGAACTAATATAAAGGAAAGTATTCTTTGTCGGGGTGATGAGACGGAAGAACATTAACTGCGCATACTGCAGTCTCCAAAAGTGCAGCTATTTTCTTCTAGAACCCATTGTAATTTCAAACGTGAAAGTGTATTTCGCAGTCCATTCCCTTCATAAATCTTCAATCCTCTCACTCGTACATTTCAGATATACAACACAATTTAAAAAAAAATTGAGCATGTCACATTTGTCTCTATCTTAAATCCGCAACATCCGTGAATATGCCCCATCCCGCTTGTTACTAAATGTTCCTTCTGGCTTGTGAGATGGTATTAGAAATCAAAATATCTTACGAACACTGACTGATTTGAAAATGTTTGAAAGTCTTTGCAATTAAACCTAAGCATTTCTTTTCCTCTCGTATACCAAATCATGTAAATAAATAGACTCGTGAATTATTAAACTTTAAAATCTGAAACTATTCATAACAGAAATAAAATAAATAAATCTTTCAACACAATTAACGAACGTCGTAATGATGGACAGAACGTAGGACTGGAAGTATAACGCACCACCTACGTAAGTCGAGATTTCCAATATTCAGTCGTGAGCTTTCATCCATAATGACAAAAATATGAAGGCAGATCACCCACAATTGTGCATATTGCATTAATTCAAAATTATCATGATAGTGTCTAGATCCATTTCATTCGGAAAATATTGTTATTTATGCACCAAGGGCGTTATAAGGGTTCTAATGATCGAAGGGAGACAATATGCCTGAGGGGTATTTGTCGTCGTTCGATCATTAGAACCAGTTAATGGTCGTGGTACACACATGATTTTATTTTTTGCCGAATTTTAATTATGCACATTTATTTACTAATTAAGTAGTTGTTAACTTAACTCGGTTTGTCATTTTATATTTCCATCCCATAATTCCCCTCGAAAGAGTACATGTAGGAACATTGAACTGTTTTTATATTTTTCTCGTAATCACGATCTTCTTGATCCAGGTAAGTTATACAGTGAATGTAGTGAATACAGTTCTACAGTCAAGCTCCGTATCGAAGGGAATAACAAGCAAAAACGTACCAGTAAAAAATAAAATAACTGAACTCTATTAGTTGCTACACCATTAGTTGCTATTAGTTGCTCTCTATTGCTATTAGTGCTACTCTATTAGTTGCTAAGAAGTAAATATATTAGATTACACAGTCATAAAATTTTTGAAGCGCAGAAGAGAGGTAAATAATGAAAACCTCTCGTGTTTCAGTGGTGCGCGCTCTGGACAAGGAGTTTCCGGAAATTCGGAGGCGTCTGGATGCCTCTGGAGGTGAGTACGGAAGCAGCTGCACCAGCACTGTGGGTGGGTAAATAAATTTTCCCAGGAGCTTTTTCTGGAGGTATTTTGAACTGACTTTCGTACGTTAACGCGTTTGAATAATCTTAGTGACCGACTCCACGGAAGAATCGTGTGACACAGTCACGGTCGTACCGATGCACACCCAAATCCACACTTATTTTTCCACAACATTTAACCAAGAACTGAATTTGAACTCCTCCTCTTCCACCACCACCACCGCCACCACTACCACTACCACTACCATTACCACCACTACCACTATCATTACCACCACTACCACTGCCATTACCACCACTACCACTACCATTACCACCACTACCACTACCATTACCACCACTACCACTACCATTACCACCACTACCATTACCACCACTACCACTACCATTACCACTACTACCACTACCATTACCACCACTACCACTACCATAACCACCACTACCACTACCATAACCACCACTACCACTACCATAACCACCACTACCACTACCATAACCACCACTACCACTACCATAACCACCACTACCACTACCATCACCACCACTACCACTACCATAACCACCACTACCACTACCATAACCACCACTACCACTACCATAACCACCACTACCACTACCATAACCACCACTACCACTACCATAACCACCACTACCACTACCATAACCACCACTACCACTACCATAACCACCACTACCACTACCATAACCACCACTACCACTACCATAACCACCACTACCACTACCATAACCACCACTACCACTACCATTACCACCACTACCACTACCATTACCACCACTACCACTACCATTACCACCACTACCACTACCATTACCACCACTACCACCACCATCCTGGATGTAACATGCCCCACACTTTCGGAGTTAACAATGTCAGAAGTTAACGCACTGAAAACCAATACTTACTCTCCTTTTTTATCTGATTCTAATGTTGGGCAAAATTCTGTAAAGGTGAAGTTATTAGAGATATTCAAAAATATTATAAGTAAAATGAAAAAAAAAATGTTTGTTCATTGTAGGCAAGAAAGCAAGTAACTTGAAAATATAATACCCCTGAAATTCAGTGTAATTGGTAGTACGCAAACAATCAATTGAGCCAAACAATGATACGAGGGAATTTTAATGTTCCATCCCCTGAATCGGCCGTGAATATCCCCCGTGACAAGTGAGAACATCGCCTGCATTGAAGCAAGTCACCGAACTCGGAGGAAACTTCCTGGAGGTCGCGGTCCACGGGGACCGACGCCAGTGGCGGTTCCGAGTCACGTGACGCCGGCGGGGGCGACAGCGCCGCATTACCCTGATTTACGGGCGGCGCTTTACGCTTAGGCCGTGGGAACGCGCCAACTTCGAGCCGCGCCCTCTAATTGGAGCAGGCGCCCACCGCCCTCCAATGACGGCGCGGAACGTGGTGTTTGCGGCGGCGGTGACGTCCGCGGGCGCCCGCGACGCGACGGGGCGCGGAATGCGTACGGGCGGGTGTGGCACCTGTCGCTATAAGATCAGACAGACTCCGCCGACGCCGGTCCTATGTCGCTCTACGCGTTCTGATATTCCCGCGGGACGGTTCTTTTCTTTTTTTGGGGAAAGGCGCGTTCGTTTCCAGCAGGCCAAGTTGCTTTCGTCGATATTTCTTGTGAATTTTTTCGAGTTTGATATGTTTAGGATTCTAAAGTTCCGTGAAATGAGCATTACACTCATTATGAGTTCTGTTGTTTCATAGAACGAATAAAAAAAGTCTCGTAGAACACGTCTTTTTTTATTTTCTAACCATTCAAGGAATATCATTTCACGTACTTCTATGTCTTTTCGACATCGTTTAGAGTAAAGCGGACTGTATGTCGAGAGTATCACGGCACAGACGCGACTTGTCCTGGATAGCCTAGATCACACAAACATTGGCCGCGGAAGCCTAAGCAAGAGCATTGTGTCGCACTAGTCATTGAAGAGTCACCGTCGGCGTGGGCGCCTGCACTTATGCTGCAAGCCCGAGGAGTGGCGTGGAAGTGTAAATAGACGCCGAACGTTAAGTTGTTGGTGTTGGCGAGAGCTCTCTTTTGACCACCGGCCGGCCGAAGTAGCAGTCGTCGTGGGCTATCGTGCACGTTCACATCAGCCGCAGCCATGTCGAAAATCCTAAGGAAGACGCTATCTGACGCCGTGATTGTGGGGGCAGGCAAGTATTTCCGTCATGGCTGTTTTCACTACGCGAGTCGGTGTACTCTTACTGTTTGACTGAGACTGCGCTCTGGTTGCTTTGACATCCAAGTAATGGTAATTTAAAAAGTAGTCAATGTAGAACGAAACTCAGTCGAAACGACAAAATATTTACATATTTGGTTTCCAAAACACTAACATTCTTATCTATTGGCGAGAAATCATGTCTCTTCAAATATCAATGGGATGAACTTTCATGTAGATGATAGTTGCTTATCCCTGACGAAATAAACAATGAAATTTCATGTATGCTAAGGTGTCTGAATCCGTTACCGCCATTCGAATATGTTCTACTTTTACTGTAATATTTTATTACTTTTTATCTACCATACTATTAAGATACATTTGAAACAATTACTACTTTCTCAAACCAAAAGACTAATTCCATGGGCATATTATAGCTTCTTTTGTTCTTTTTGTTTGTGGTAAAAGTGGAAGCATTTCATTCATAGCCAGATGAAATCTTCCACCTGTTGGCGGCGTTCCAGAAAAACTCATGCTTGTCGTTCTACCTTTAGTCTCTCTCAGCTGCAATTAGTCGATTTCCACTGGTACGTAGGTGCTCCCTAGATACTAGAGTAAGGCGTCGCTTTAAACGCCTACCTACGTTCATTAAAAATGTATTTACTTTGTAGCTTCAAAAGAATGCCTGGTACTCTTGCCGGTTTTTATGTAACTGAGAAGATGTATACCAATAAACATACGAATTATAAAATGTCTTCTAATATTTTAAACTTTCATTCGCTTTGTTGTCTCAAATTAGCACTGCAAAACATTTTCGTGACTCGGGGAATAATTCAGTTTAATGTTACATAATTAACTCAAAAACTGTGATTATTATGAATGAAACAGACACATCCAGATCATTGCCTCGTATAGAAATTTCACTGCAAGGAAACTAGTCTAAGAATTTTATCGGTCCTCACGAATGTCGTTTCCCCAATTCTTTGATGATAAAAAGACAACGAACAAACCTACCGGAAAATCGTTCCTCCACACTCACAAAAAGATAATGCAAGGTCCATGAATAGCAAGGCAGTGAAATATTCTATACAGAAAAATGCACTACTCGTTTAAAGAGACAGACTGTGCATTGTCTGGACTATGATAGTAAGATTATCGATATCAGACAGATGCTCGAACTGACTGAGCGACGTGCAGACAGACGCTCGAACTGGCTGAGCGACGTGCAGACAGACGCTCGAACTGACTGAGCGACGTGCGGACAGACGCTCGAACTGACTGAGCGACGTGCGGACAGACGCTCGAACTGACTGAGCGACGTGCGGACAGACGCTCGAACTGACTGAGCGACGTGCAGACAGACGCTCGAACTGACTGAGCGACGTGCAGACAGACGCTCGAACTGACTGAGCGACGTGCAGACAGACGCTCGCACTGACTGAGCGACGTGCAGACAGACGCTCGCACTGACTGAGCGACGTGCAGACAGACGCTCGCACTGACTGAGCGACGTGCAGACAGACGCTCGAACTTGCTGAGCGACGTGCAGACAGACGCTCGAACTGACTGAGCGACGTGCGGACAGACACTCGAACTGACTGAGCGACGTGCAGACAGACGCTCGCACTGACTGAGCGACGTGCAGACAGACGCTCGCACTGACTGAGCGACGTGCAGACAGACGCTCGCACTGACTGAGCGACGTGCGGACAGACACTCGAACTGACTGAGCGACGTGCAGACAGACGCTCGCACTGAGTGAGCGACGTGCAGACAGACGCTCGCACTGACTGAGCGACGTGCAGACAGACGCTCGCACTGACTGAGCGACGTGCAGACAGACGCTCGCACTGAGTGAGCGACGTGCAGACAGACGCTCGCACTGACTGAGCGACGTGCAGACAGACACTCGAACTGACTGAGCGACGTGCAGACAGACGCTCGAACTGGCCGACAGCTTTATCTGTAACAAGGAACACCAGGATATATATCTCCATGTAGTTCTCAAAATCGTTTTCCCACAGATTCACACAACCTTGTACTATACTTCAAATATTTGTATGTACACGAAAAAGGTAAAAAGAAAACCTACGTATTAGAATGTCTGTTGAAATGCAGTGTGTGACAGTTGAAACAGATATGACAATGACACATTTTCAGTGTCTAAAATTGAAATATTTTTAGAAATTAAAATCATTAAACCTACTAACCAAATTGTTGTTGTTGTTGTTATTATTATTATTATTATTATTATTATTATTATTATTATTATTATTATTTGGATACCAAAATATGATATATCGAGACCATTCAATTTTTGAAACGGATTGTATAATATATGAAGACAATGTACTGTGATAAATACTTTTAATTGTTAATGTCTGTATATTGTAAACAAGAGTCTCTTATAACCAAGCGGTTAAAAAGCGTCAGAAAATAAATCAAATAAAAATGTTCTTAATAATTTTCAAGAGAGAATGACATTAATATAAAGTAATGCAACCGATGGCACATCTCATAATTGACTAGAGGTCGTGTTGGCGCAGGTAAGATGGTGCGGGTGCAGTCGGGGTCGGAGACGGAGACGGGCAACATGAGCGACAGCGGGTTCAGCGCGCCCGACGAGCCGTCCACCATCTTCCCGCCCACGTACATGGTGCTGATGTGCTCGCGCACCATCAGCAACGAGGCCTTCATGTGGCTGCTGGACAAGATCCGCGGCAAGCGGCGCGACGGCGGCGCCGAGCTGCTGGTGCGCAGACAGCCGCACAAGCCCGGGGAGGTGAGTCGCTGCCCTCCCCTTCCGGACATTGCTCGAGCTACGTACCCTAGCTAGTTACGGTTTTTTCTTACTTTTGATCATTATTTCTAGTTTCCTTTCTCGCATTTGTGTGATTCTTTCCTCAGGTGATTTACATAAGCTTCATCATCAATGGTCTTCCTGGTATTTACACGAGTTGATGTGATTTTTGAAACTTTTTTTTTCCGTCTGATTATCGTTCTGTTATTTTGCTCAAATCACTGTTGTTCTTCATGTTACTTATTTCCTGTTTCTTCATTAGATACTCCCCTTGGTTATTTTATTTTTCCATATTTTCTGTTCTTTCTCTCCTTTTTCCCCTTATTGTCTCTTCTCCTCCATCACGCTCTCTCTTCTGCTTCATCACGCTCTCTATTCTCCTCCATCACGCTCTCTATTCTCCTCCATCGTGCTCTCTATTCTCCTCCATCATGATCTCTATTCTCATTCATCACGCTCTCTATTCTCCTCCATCATGCTCTCTATTCTCCTTCATCGCGCTCTCTATTCTCCTTCATCGCGCTCTCTATTCTCCTTCATCGCGCTCTCTATTCTCCTCCATCATGCTCTCTATTCTCCTCCATCATGATCTCTATTCTCATTCATCACACTCTCTATTCTCCTTCATCGCGCTCTCTATTCTCCTTCATCACGCTCTCTATTCTCCTCCATCATGCTCTCTATTCTCCTCCATCATGATCTCTATTCTCATTCATCACGCTCTCTATTCTCCTCCATCACGCTCTCTCTTCTTCTCCACCACGCTCTCTCTTCTTCTCCACCACGCTCTCTCTTCTTCTCCACCACGCTCTCTCTTCTCCATCACGCTCTCTCTTCTTCTCCATCACGCTCTCTCTTCTCCTCCATCACGCCTTCTCTTCTCCTTCATCACACCTTCTCTTCTCCACCATCACGCTCTCTCGTTATCTCTTTTCCTCCATCTCTCTCTATCTATCTATCTATCTATCTCTTCTCCATCACTCTCTTGTCGTCCCTTTCCCTACGTCTTCTCTCCTCTGCACCCGACCTCTGCTTCCTCTTTCTTTCTTCTAGTGTTACTGTTTCTTCCTGTCTCTTTCTTTCCTCTCTTCTCCATATCTTTGCCTCGCAATCCTCAAGATTGTTACATATTTTAATACTAAATGTTAATATTTTATTCCTCGCGTATATAGTTTCTTTTGGATCTGAGATTGATTTTCTCTCATAAAATCGTTTTTCATCTCATACAACCAATTTAATATTTTCTGCCTGACAAAAACGTTGATTAAAATAATTGTATCTCTTGCAATTATTGTTTAAATGTCATCAACCAAAAGTGCTACCTTTCATCCTCGAGATAAATGTTGAAATTACAGGTTAGTATGTAAAAAAACAATGAAACAAAAATCCGAAATAAACAGGAGAGTTTGTATACGTGTTTTTTTTGTGGGGGGGGTGTAATGTCGAGTTTCCTCACGATCAAGTGAGAATCGCGTTTCGCCAGCTCCGCGCCTGGGCGGGGGCGGGAGTCCGCGACGGAGGCACCAAATATTTAATGCAGCCGTTGGAGCGCGGCGGCCATTGTCCGCGGGCGCCGGCGCGTGGAAACGGGTCTCCGGGGCCCCGTGCCGCCACGCCCCCCACCCCCGCCCCCGCCCCCAGCACGCGCACGCGCCCAGAAATACGGAATCGGAAGCGGCGCGGCTCGGCGCTCAAGGACACTCTTGCGTGTCGCCAGTGGCACAATCCGGATTTTTCGAAGGAGAGTGAAGGGTTCAGCCGAAAGTGTTTTCTAGTCAGGTTTTCATTTAAGCTCCATTTGAAATTTATTTTTATTCGTTCATATACACTTATCTATAACCTGCTCTATAACCTACAATTATTCAAATTATCGTCTCCATGTTGTCGCGGCAGGAAGTATTATTCCAAAGGACAACATGGATAAGAGCCCAAAATGTATTGACTATTTATCCTTGAAAATATATTTTATTACTTGGGAGCGGTTTTTTTAAATTGAAAATTCAAGTAGTATATGACTTAGTGTAGGGATCACAGAATTTTGACAATGTGCACACAATTCACTTTTCCCCATAGCACGTCATACGCAGTCCCTTCTTAAGTGCATCACTGATATCAGTTGATACTAATATTTAGGACGTACTGCTGGCTGGAAAACTATTGATATTATCAAGAGTCTAGTAGTTTGGAATAAAAATCGGGAGACGTGAAAATGAAAATAAGAGACAACAAAGAATAAAAACTGATGTATTCATGGATATTGGGGAACGTCTTTTGTATAGAAACAAGCAGTTCTCCTTCACCGATTTACGTTTTTGGAACTTTAAGACAAAAAATTATAAAATTTCCTTGTAATAAATTAATTTTGGTTCACAATTACCAATACTAAAACAGTTATTAGAAATAATTTTCCTTTCTTTATTTTCATGTAGATTTCGGAATTATTCTCCGTAGTTTTTCCTTTGTCTTGTTCCATCCTCCTCATTTAGACCCGCTAAGTGCTGATCGCTCTCCTGGAACAAGACATGCGACATAGTTAACAATAACATCGATGTTACCAATCATCGTTAACCAAAATCGAAACATCGATGTTTGCACATCGACCAACAATCATTGATATATTCAAACATCCATGTTTTAAAGCTGATTTAGTAATCACGACCATTAAATTTGATCACAACAAAATTTAATTTCATTGTTGTCTGTTTATTGAATTTTAATTAATATTTTACATGAAACAAATTTTTAAAACTAACAAAATGAATAAAACTAAACCTGAAAGCTTGAGTACCCTAAGTCGTCTCAAATGGTCAGTCCTCAGTTCCCCGAAAAAGGGTACGGAGAAAAGGGGGTAGGTCGTGCCCCCTCGGCGTATGCATTGTCCTTTCCATGTATGAAATAGGAGGAAAGACGTAAGAAATATCTGAACGTCATGGTTATCTTGGAATATAATCTGCTCGATGACGGTGAAACCAAGTTTTCATTGGGGTGGTACACGTAAACTAACAGAGATAACGTCAGTTATTTTACATTTTACCTTTCACAAAATTGTGATAATGGGGAATTTTTTGTTCATAAATACATCGTAAACGTACAAACATCGAGCACAAAACATAGAAGTTGTAAAACATTAGTTTCATATGAAAGCTCTAGCCAGTCCGGACGACGCCTCGTCCACGGCCCTGATGCGGACGTTCGACGAACATCAAGTGATGTTCTTCAGGGCTGAAGTGCAGTCTTGCTGAGAAGAAGTCCACTAGATGTCGGTCGAAACGTCGGTACCACTTCCAACAACGCGGCGTCACCCTGGCAGCCGGGAGGTTTCACATGACTCTGACGGCGAAGCTTACGTTTGCATCGGCTTCTGTATATCGATGTTTAAATCATGGAAATATTAAATATATATAATTCGTTTTATTTATATTTATAAATTATATATTTTAGAAATGCCGATGTTTTAAATACATTGACATCAATGTCGCATCTCTAGTTTTTGTGTCGGCGTGAGTCTCGCCACTATTAAAGACTAATTTATTTATTGATTTACTTATTTATTGATTTACTTATTTATTGATTTACTTATTTATTGATTTACTTATTTATTGATTTACTTACTTATTTATTTACTTACTTATTTATTTACTTACTTATTTATTTACTTACTTATTTATTTATTTATTTACGTATTTATTTACTTATTTATTAATTTAATTAATTAATTATTGTGTGTGTGTGCCAGGGCGTGACGCTGCACATCTCGGCGTCGAAGATCAAGTTCCTGGAGGTGGCGGAGGAGCTGGAGCTGAAGAAGCGCGACCGCGAGGGCCTGGTGCGCGAGTTCGCCGTGAGCCAGCTGGAGGAGTTCCTGGCCGAGGGCATGCACGTGGACGACCTGCTGACGACGGCCGAGCGCCAGCACATCGTGCGCCACGAGCTGGAGAACATCCGCGCGCTCGCTGAGGACGACCACGTGCCGGGCCACGACGGCCTGGGCCTCTACGAGGGGCAGTCCATTAGTAAGGCCACACGAGCACAGACTTTTTCGTGTTATTGCCGATACGAGAAGGTATCACCAATATTATAATGTCAATACTTTCTCCATACAGGTAGCACGTTGATTGTAAGCCCGGAGTCTAAATGATTTGTATTGAATTCTCTCGCTCTCGCTCACTCTCGCTCACTCTCGCTCACTCTCGCTCACTCTCGCTCACTCTCGCTCACTCTCGCTCACTCTCTTTCTCTCTCTCTTTCTCTCTCTCTCTTTCTCTCTCTCTTTCTCTCTCTCTTTCTCTCTCTTTCTCTCTCTCTCTTTCTCTCTCTCTTTCTCTCTCTCTTTCTCTCTCTCTCTTTCTCTCTCTCTTTCTCTCTCTCTCTTTCTCTCTCTCTCTTTCTCTCTCTCTTTCTCTCTCTCTCTTTCTCTCTCTCTCTTTCTCTCTCTCTCTTTCTCTCTCTCTTTCTCTCTCTCTCTTTCTCTCTCTCTCTTTCTCTCTCTCTTTCTCTCTCTTTCTCTCTCTCTTTCTCTCTCTTTCTCTCTCTCTTTCTCTCTCTCTCTCTTTCTCTCTCTCTCTTTCTCTCTCTCTCTTTCTCTCTCCCTCTCTTTCTCTCTCTCTTTCTCTCTCTCTCTTTCTCTCTCTCTCTTTCTCTCTCTCTCTCTTTCTCTCTCTCTCTTTCTCGCTCTCGCTCTGTCTCGCTCTCGCTCGCTCTCGCGCTCTCTCGCTCTCGCACTCGCTCTTGCGCGCTCTCTCTCGCTCGTCTTCGGCACACATCATAACCACATACCACCTTGCCCTATCGGGTGCTTCTCATATGGAGGATTTCTGAAAATACATCTTCATTCCTGGTTTCTCAACTCATTTCTCAGCTCATTCCTGGTTTCTCAACTCCTTTCGCCGCGTCATAAATTTGTCCCCCCTCCTCTGATGCGCTACCTCAGATGCAGTTCTGCACTACCTGGAGACAAGAAATCACAATGAGGTGAAGAGGTGATAAGTGGTGGTTGGGAAAGCCCCTGTACGTCTCAACACGCAAGAATACGTCCAGTCTCGAGACCCGCTACCTTTTAGTCGATAGTACCAAGGAGCGATACCGTAACGACCTGGTCCACCCAGATCGGTACGAGTTAAATTGAATATTTTTCTACTATTCATGTATTTCCATTTCACCAAAGAACATTTGGATAAAAAACGAATAATCACATGGATTATAATCGATAAAATACGATCAGTTATAAAATTGGCAATTATTGTTTTCTGTAGAGTGTACATATAATCTGTTTTTAACGTTTAATGCGAAACAATGATTGACCGCGTGTGGTTGGTTCCGTAACAATGCTTTGTCAAGTAAATTAGTGGAGCATTTATATTATCATAACATTCACAAGAAGTTACAAACAATCTGAATAAGTTTATGAATAGCTGAAACATCACATTTTCACACAAGTTCACATTTTAATAATTTTTAACGCTCAATTATGGTAGCCATAGACCAAATTCTTTGGTAATTTCCTACATTGCTTCTAAGAAGTCAATGTAGATTTCCTCCCCTTTCAAATCAAAATTGATATTTACGCCTAAATGTATTCGAGCGCAATTACCAGTAGTGGAACAAGAAGTTATTTAATGTTTTTTTCATAAAAAAGACTACGGGTGTAAGAAAATAAAATATAATATTGGAATATCGTATGTTATAAAATAGTTTCATTTGAGTCCTTCTGGGTTTTGTGTTTATTTTACGGGAACGCCTTTTCAGTTCAGGCGTGCCTTCACTGGGAGCTGCTGGAGCAGATGTTCCCACTGCACGACTCGGAGACGCTGGATAACTTCGGCCGCAAGTGGTACTGGGCTCTCTTCCGAAGGCAGCCCATTGGTGAGTAACATGGCATTTTACTTTCTTGCTACGACGAAGATAGAAAGTTATGTGATTCTGCCAGAAAAATGACTAATTTTTGGGGAAAATCTCTCATTACCGGCCTCTGGGAACGAAAAAATGTTGCTAAATCTAGTTGCTAATAAATCCAGTTGTTAAATTTAGAAAAAATCTTCTGATACGTGATGTAGCCAGAATCCATGTTTTATGGATCCTTAATACCGAAAAATTGAATGATGGCAAAACATCTGTTATCTGTCCATCTGTCTCTCCATCTGTGAACAACGCTAGGAGCTAAATTTTCTCCAAAATTGACTCTCCCAATCGATCTGGCCGATGTCGCGGCCCCTTGAATTTGAAACCGATCTTTTATTTTGGTTGGTACTTTACATGAAGCCCCTAGTACATTTGGCAAATTTTCAAAAAAATTGCTCCCACGTTTTTAATTAAACTTTTTCTTGGATAGTCTGAAGAACGTTTAAGAGATGGTGCAGGTGTCATGTCCGTTGAAAACTCTTGATTTTTCGAAAATGTATTACGTCCGGGCAAAAGGGTTGTAAGAAACAAAAAGCATTTGCCTTACCGGCTTCCGTGAAACTGATTGCAATCCTAATATCAATGGAAATTGTTTATTTCTTTCAATTAAAAAAACGTTTAGTAATTAACGTTACGTTTGGTTAGCCAACATTCTCTTGGTAGGGACACTCTCCAACATAGATACAAAGCATTGTGCTGTGTGCTGGTTTTAATATGGGGGTTACAACCTTTTTGCCCAGAGGTATTCAATTGTAATATTTCTATTTTTTCGGGGTCTTCCTATTACTAAAATATTAAAGATAGAGATTTTCCCCCTTAATTATTATTTTAAGAAATGGTAAGGTTTGCAATTTTCTTCGAAAATTTGAGTACTTTTCGTGCAATTTTGCGTGAAAATACGGGCGAGAAAGTACCTGCTTTTTTAACACCACTAGTTTCTACAAGTAGGTGACGCTAAAGATTCGGATATTAAACGTCTTAATTGTATGAATAATTTTATTTGCGATATTTTGTAATAAAAATTTAATGATTTGTATTTATTTGAACTTTAATAGCTTTTCTATCAACTCAACTTTCTTTTAATGGCAGCTTCCTTCTGTGCCTCTTACATTTACTTTGAAGCCATTGAATAATAGAAAAATATGAAACCGATTCCTTTGTTTTCTCGGTATTTCAAATGCTACAGAAATGTGTATATTTCCAAACATTGAGAATTTTGCATTGGTGCATTAATCGCGATTTTGTACTACAGAGTCTATATTTCCATTAACTCTAACGATAGCTGAGTCATAGAAGTAGGTCATTCTAATTGCAAAACGGTTTCAGAAAATTGTAGCTTCAGACTTGCTTGCCAAACCGATTGCTGAGTAAAGCTAAGAGAGGAAACGTGAATTCACGTTCTGATGAAAAGAGCAGCCATTTTCAGTGCATGAAAGTGTCATTTAAAAATGTTCAATTACAGACTTCAAATGACATTTCCTTGAAAATATGTGTACAATTAAGTATTGCAAATCTATTTTACACGTTTCCGTGTTGTCTTTAGAAACTTCATTTTCATTATCATTCATTCCAGCAAGTGCAAACAGTTTTTATGAACTAGGTATTTGCGAATCTGGTTATCTTACGTCATTGAGAGAATATATCAGTTTACAGTCATGTGTGTGTTGGGAAAACTCTGCGAGAAGAGCTCTCATAACTTAGTTGAATAAAATATGACATGCCTAGCTTGTTTTGCATAACTGGAACTTGTCTACACTACTGCATAATTAACCTGATAAAAAATTAGAGCACACCTGTTGTAAGAATTGTGTTGGCACAATGCACATTGAGACACGAAATGAAATTTTCAGTTTGTAAAGAGAAATTTAGAATGCGCAGCCCAATATTCAGGGAGTTATGAAATGGAAATGATGGTTTCCGCTTATTAGATTAGTTCACTAGTCTCAGAGTACACACGTGTGCGCGCCATGTATTCTTGCACACAAATATATTCTAGTTGATGCTGAGGCTGTTGACAGTGCAGCGTTTCTCTCCCGATCTGGCTTCGGACGAATGCTCCAATCGGTAGTTGTCTATGGCTCAGATCAATTCCCGGCAATTGGTAGAAGCGGTACCTTTTTTTAAATTTATTTCTTCTCGTTCGACATACTTGTCTTTCGAGGAGGTTAAATTCTGAATTACATAGTTTTTGTAACTTTTCCGGAATAGCCATCCATAAGCAATGGTTTTTATTACTCGAAATAACGTAAACATTGGGCTAAAGTAAATAAAGCGAGGTTGAAGACTGTTTCAATTTGATCTATTGACAGTTATGAGGGATTACGGTGGTTTGAATCGGTCTTTGGGATACCTGGATTTAATACTTGAGTATGCAGCATTGCGACATAGGCTGAAGATTAAGGAGCATGGGGAAGTGTGAAGGTTTTGGTAAAACGTTTGGGCTATTTGTGTTATCGGATCGCTTAATGAAGGCACTTTCAATTCTCTGCGAATCTGGGTGTTCGGAATGAACCAGGGGGCATTTAAAGTTCGAAGCGGTACCTTCACAAACGGGCAATGGATCGCGCGCGATCTTTCATTCCTCATCTGGTCCTATCCTCTTCCTACATACACATACACAGCCATGTTGGGAGACCAATCGGGAGCTAGGGCTTCTCCCGCCTGAGGCAGTGCCCCACTCCATCTTCTGGGGGAATGCACTGCAAGCCGACGTGAAGGTCGACGCCGAAACTCATGGCCCTGTGAGGAGAATTACTGCCACCTCCGCGATGTAACTCCCACGAGACTAATGAACATAGCAGTTGACGCTCCTGGAAACACCAATCAATTCATCCATTCATTCCGTCAATCAGCCAATCAATCGAAGCTAAGAGCTAATTACCTCGGCCTTTCTGTTTCGTAGACTTCTTTATCCAGTTTACGACTTTTGAAGAAAAAGATGAGTGCGACAAATCGCTCTCTTTTGTGACGTTTTTGAATCTGACAAGTTTATTATAATATATTTAATGAGAGTTTCGTAAAATTAGTCAAAATGGATAAAATCTGCACATTATAATTGAAATTGTTCTCTATGAAATATTCTAGTTTCATGAATTATTTTTTCTCATTCCAGCATTATAAAAGAAAATCATTCTATGTGTATTTTTTGTTATAAGAACAATTCAGGAGAAGTAATACATTATCTTCTATTCTCATCCTTTACCCAAAATATATTCTTTATGTGAATTATACTTCTCATAGTACTTTTAAAATACAGTTTACTATTTCAACGATGGGGTAGTAAATTTTCATACACATCTGCTAGCGACCTCTTTATCATGCGCCGAAAACGACTGATTCCATACGTAATAACATAGTCGCTCACGTAACCCTACGTAACATGCTCACGATGGGAGTCTGGCGCCAAAGGCGGGAAGCGTGCGTGGGTGCGTACGGCGGCGTCGCAAGGCCGCGGGGGCGCGTGTTTGCCCCCTGAGCTCCGTCAAACAGCGTGTGAGCGGCGCGCATAAATCACGAAAGCGCAGCCGGAACAGGTTTCGCGACCCGAGAAGTCACCTGCTGCCAGAGTCGGCTCCCCGAGCCACGAGGTGTCCCACAAGGTTCGGAAAAAGGTGATAATAAAATAATGCTTTTTCATTGAACTCCAGAAATATATTCTTCTAATTAATGTCGTATTTGGGTGAAAGAAATATTTCCAAAGAAATAGTACCAGAGGCTGCTCCCCGAGCCACGGGTGTCCCACAAGGTTCGGCAAAAGGGATCATAAAATAATGCTTTTTCATTGAACTCTAGAAATATATTCTTCTAACTAATGTCGAATTTGGGTGAAAGAGATATTTCCAAAGAAATAGTACCAGAGATCTCTGGCTTTTCTGTCTTGTAGTCTCTAATTAATTTAAGATATTAGGGGCGTAATTTCGTTGTTAAATCATGACATAACCATTCACGCAAAGACCCTAAAAACATACATTCCTAATACCGAATCCAACTCCTAGGCCAGAGGCTGAAATCCTGGCCGGGGTTGTCGCCTCATCAGTTTGGGTTACCTTCATGAATACATAGCACAAAATTATTATTCAAGAGAAAAACACAATGCAATCGTATATATTTGTATGTAATGCAGTTACATGAAATATATAAAGGTAATTTAATTTCTTGTCTCACTTATTCAATGAACTAAATTATCTATTTCCTTTTAACTTATTAGCTATTTTTTCTCCTTGTTTTCTTTCTCCTCCATAATCTTCGTCTCCTCATCGCCTAATTATTCTTATTCTTCCCCTTCTTTCCCTTCTTCGTTTGAATTCTTTCCTCAAACTAATTGTTTTTTTTTCGTAATACTGAGCCATCTACATCAAATTTCTAATCACCATCAAACGCTTACTCTAACCTTACCTTAATTTTGAAAATACAGTGTTTTTTTAATAGTTCCACTTCTCCTTTTGATGAGGTTCCTAAATCTAAATGCTTTGTTTCGTAATTCTGAGCGATCTCTTTCAAATTGCTAATCACAATCAGGCTCTTACCCTGATCTTATCATCTGAATTTTTAAATAAGTGATTTTTAAATACTTTAATATTGCCCATAAATTCCAAAATTCAATTAAGGAAAGGAATAAAGCACGCATGCAGGTTGAATATAACGTGTAATTGGAGTGCATAGATAGAATGTATAAAATCTGTAATAGATGAACCCGTTCCTATACGCGAGGAAAATGTGAACCGAAGCAGTTTCAATTATAAATAGACGTATAGATCTTAAATTCGTGCTAAGTATGTGTAAAATTAATCTCAGACCATTAATTTGATTTTTTCAAGTAATGAAAAGTAGGGTCTGAAAATCGAAACTAAAATATGAAAATAACTACAAATTACTTAAAAAAACACTTTACATACCACGAATGTCACAAAAGTTGCTGATCTGGAACAAGAATATAAGAAACAATTAACGGCGATCGGCTTCTTCTTTGAAATCTTACTATCGCATAACCGTAACTTTCTCGTAAACAGAGACACACCGAGTGTGATAATTCAGTATGTCCAATATAAAAATAGGACGATCAAATATTAGTATTGTTCTATCTAAATCAAAACTGTTTTATTGTTTTTTGTATTTTTTTCCAATTTCCTGGCTTTCTAACGAAACCATAGACACTAATTTACGATATTATGGGCGTAATTTTGTTGTTTAATCATGACATAACCATTCACGAGAAGACAGTAAAAACATACATTTCTAATACAGAATCCAACTCCCAGGTCAGAGGCTGAAATCCTGGCCGGGTTCGATAAAAAGTATTAATGTTCTTAAGCATCGATATTTAAAAATTAAAACATCCATGTTAATACATCGATGAAAAACCATCGATGTTTTAAGTGTTGAAGTTTTCAAGCAGATTGTGTAACCTCTATAATTAAATTCGTGCACAATACAATTTAATTTAAATGTAGACGTGTATATTAATTTATAATTAATATTTGAACGAAAACGAAGTTAATAACGCATCTCCTTTGCAAGAAAAGACGAAGAAAATTCCAGAGCATCAGAATCACCTCGGGCAGGAGCATTCGATGAAGGGGGTACAAACAGCGTTCGTTTAGTTAGAACACAAACTGACAGGTTATTAATTAATATTTTAACTTTTACAAAATTGTGATTATGAGAATTTTTCATCCACTAACAAAACATGGAAAACGTAAAAATCATCGAGCACTAAACATTGGTGTAAAATACATTGGCTTCAATTCGTGGAGGTATAAAACGTCGGTGTTTTATAGAAACATGGATATTTTGGAAACATTGATATATTTATAAAATACTCATCTCAAACGCCTACATGCTGCGTTCTTTTCTTTCGATTTCTACGTGCGTTGGAAATTAGAGATGATTTATGTAGGTTTTTAGGGAGCCCTTGACATGTGGTAGCGTAGTACATGTAAGTTTTTTAGGAGTCTGTTACTTTTTTAAGGTGCTTTTCAACATATTCATATAGAGACCACTGTGATTTTTAAACTGTGGGGGAACTGTAGGGAGAACACAAAGACAGCACAAACACACACAAACATCCAAGCCCGAGGCGGGATTCGAACCCGCGATCCTCTGGTCTGAGACTGCTACTGCACTACTGGCTTAACGATGTCTCCGCTACTTTTCTGAATGTAGTATTGAATGATTTAAGTTTTAAATACTATTGAATTATTGAAATTTTCAACCACACAGATGGATAATTTACATAACACAGTGTTTCTTTTTGTTGTGAACAGAGGAGATTCGCCTGTACTTCGGCGAGGCGATCGCGCTCTACTTCTCCTTCCTGGGCTTCTACACGTCTGCGCTGGTCGTGCCCATGATCCTGGGCTTCTTCCAGCTCTTCATGTCCACCGGCACCGTCGCCTTCTTCTGCATGTTCAACGTGCTCTGGGTCACCGTCTTCCTCGAGGTGATTGTTTTTCCTGCCAAGGAGTATACGATTTGACACCTACGAGGATGTTTTCATGTACTACATGTCGTAAAGTGCTTTTGAGACCTATGTTCTAAGGGGATTATGTGTACAGTACATTTGAATATACGAAAAGATCAAATGCTTGCATGTTTTTAACTATTCTGTACTTCGATATGATGTAATCAAATTAGGGTGTTACTTCAGGAGAGTAGTTATTCTTGAACATATGCCTCAGACAGTATCAATACTGTTTCTTCAGTGAGACCTGACAATCCAATACCAATTAACACACCAAATATTATATCTATTGACACCATTCGTGGGTATTCAAGTACAGTTTACATTCCAGTGTTATCACACTAGACATACGTAGAGAACCATACTGGGCGTCTCAAAATAAATATCACAAACATCTAGGGCATGTAGAGGGAATCGAAAATGATCAGTTTTACTAATAAGTATGCGCTGTGAAATCTCATGCATCGAAATTACACATGTGACATTTTCTGCTGATTGAGAGTCAATTCAACTTCCAGTTGTGTTTGACAGGTATACGAAATATGTTTGACTGCGTAAGAAAGTGTATCCACCAAACAACAATGCAGGATTTGTTGCCTAGAAATCAAGGGCTAATGCCGTATCTGTAACTTCGTTGTATGCGATTTCCTACTACGTGTCCTTTGCAAAAATTAATCATCTTCACTCTCTACATACCCTACAAGTTCGAACATTATATTCTGAGAAATTCTGTATTAATTTTGGACTGAAGTATTTTTAATAAATTTTAAATGAATCGCTTTCTATACACACCTCTTATATCCACTCTCCACGATTTTTCAGGAGATGGAAACAGCTGAATTACTTTACATTCGATTCTGCACTTTACTAAGTTAAACCAACAGTTCGCGGCGGACATGAGGGACTTTTATATCAGACAATGCGTCTATATAATGTATAGCCGACTATATTATATCGAATGATCAACGTATCTGGAAATCTGTAAAAAATGGACATGAGTGGTTTATGGATCAAGAGATTAAAATAGTTATTTTATTTTTACTTATACGTTATTGCTTGTTATTGCCTTTGAGCTCTAGACCTACTGCAAAAACTTACCTGCAGAGGATCGTAGTTACGAGAAAGATATGGAAGCAGTAGAATGTTGCTATAAGTTGTCTTACAGAGGGAATTATGAAAGGGAATTATGGGAAGGAAATATAAAAAAAGAAACGGAATCAGGATAACAACTATTTAATTAGCAAATAAATAAATATGAATAATTAAAATTATGTAAAAAATAAAATCATGTATATACCATGGGCGTTAACCGGTTCTAATGATCATTGCCGAAGCCAAAAGCCCTGGGGCTTTTTGTCTCCGCTCGATCATTAGAACACTTATACCTTGCTGCATAAATAACTATTGTTCACTGCGAAGGTGCAGTGGAACAACCAGTGTCGTCTCTGTGTGTGAATGATCAACGTATCTCGCAATCTGTAAAAAATGGATATGAGAGGTTTCTGCATCAAGCGATTCAAATATTTATTTTATTTTCTTCTTACACGTTGTTGCTTGTTATTTCCTTCGAAACAGAACTCAGTATACACTGGAAAAACTTACCTGGTTCGAGTGGATCGTAGTTACGAGAAATCTGAAAACATTTGCTACAAGTTCTCTTATTAGAGAACTTGTAGAATTATGGGAAGGAAATATGAAATGACAAACGGAGTCAAGTTAACAACCATTTAATTCGTTAAATTATCGGATATATAAGGGATAAAGTAAGGAATAGATTAAATTATCCGGGGTATAAAATATCCGCGATATAAATTATCCGGGGTATATGTTCATTAGTATAAGTAAATATAAATAATTAAAATTAGGTCAGAAATAAAATCATGTATATACCACCGGCGTTAACCGGTTCTAATCTCCGCCAAAGCCAAAAGCCCTCGGGCTTTTTGTCTCCACTCGATCCATTAGAACACATACAACGCCCTTACTTCATAAACAACTTTTGTAGACAGAGTACATTTATAATATCGTAGGCTTCCGCGGCCAGTCATGATCTGGGCTGTCCGGGTGACGCCGAGTCGAAGGCTGTGGTGCCGACGTTACGACCGACATATCGCGGTCCTCTTCAGGTACCGCGTCAGTACAGCCCTGAAGAGGACCGCGATATGTCGGTCGAAACGTCGGTACCACAGCCTTCGACGCGGCGTCACCCGGACAGCCCAGACCAGAGTACATTTAGCGTTCTTTGGTACAACCAGTGTCAACTCTGCCGCGTGGGTGGCGCGAGCGATGGCTGAGCGGTGGTGGCGCGTGCGCAGGTGTGGAAGCGGAAGTGCAGCGAGCTGGCCTTCAGCTGGGGCACCATCGGCATGACCAGCCTGGACGACGACCCGCGGCCCAACTTCCACGGCCACATGGCGGTGGACCCGGTCACCGGACGCTTCCAGCCGCAGTTCCCGCGATGGAAGACCAACGCTCGGGTGAGGCCTCTTCGCAGGGATGCCACTCTCTGAAAATTCAGGAAAAAATCGGGGAACTTCATTGATCTAGAAAAGTCAGGGAAAAAATCAGGGAATTTGTAGAAGAATTGTTGGAAATCAGTGGAAATATGGAGAGGTGGCCGTATTTTATTATTCCGTATATTATTATTTAAGCCGTATATTATTCCTTATTACAGTGTTATTTTTGTCTAAATTTTAATTTGGTCAAAAATATTGTTAATTTGTTCTTCGTCACCGGGAAATCAGAATTGACCTATTAGTGCCAGGGTAACATTAATAGTTTCTTTAAGTAGTATCAAATTACAAATCTTACCAGGAAAAAATACACCAGAAAACCGGTAAAAAGTAGGGAAATTTTTACCAGGAAATAGTGGTCACCCTGGCTTCTCACAATTGCCATTTCAAGCACTGACGCATGGAGGTGCAGTGACGTAACTTGTGCAAAACCGGCGTAAAAGCAAAACAGGTGCAAACCGAACTCCTATCCAACCACATTTCCTTTCTAACAATATTATGCTTACAGTGGTTTGTGTCGTTGGTCTCTTGTAAAAGGTATCCTTAGTTCATGATAGAAGGGTGTCAAAATGTTACAAACTTCTAGAGTAAGTAGGAGTGTCGAAGATGTTCATTTTTAGCCAATGTTCTGTGAAATTGTAACAGCCTTTGTATGTGATAGGCAAGGCACATCACATTGCACTGGTGTTTAGCTGGTATTCGAAATTTCTAAATGATGTAGAAGTTTTTAAAATGTATTCCGAGACACCTGTGTATAGAGATGTAATGAGGAATGTGTTGGTGTTGAGCAGCAGTACTTCGTGTCGCTGCCCTTTGTGCTGCTGTGCATGGGCAGCACAGTATCAGGCTGCAGTGATGCTCATCGCCTGCTGTATTCGCCAGGTCGCGGAATGCCTAAATGACCTTGAAGTTTGTTACATGTATTCCGATGCACTGCGAGCGGTAGCTCAGTGCATCAACTGACGTCACTGCAGCGCCTCCGACTGGATGGCTCGAGTTCTGACGGCGGCAGGATTTTCGACACTAGCCTTTCATCTAGCTCGAATTGAGTCGCTATCTGGCGGACAATTCTAGCTGCCGGCTGTACTGATCGGTAGTTTTCCGTGACTTCTATCAACACCAATCGAATGCCGGAGCAGTACCCTAACAAACGGACCACGGACCGCGCGCGATCTTTCCTTCCTCTTCCTTGTCCTATCCTCTCCCCTCACACACACACTTACACTAACATGCACTACACTACCACATATCCCGGGAGACCGGTCAGAAGTATACAGCTTGTCCCAGCTGGGGCAGTGCTCTGCTGATGGAAAAGTCTTGGTTAGGGGGAAACCCAGTTAGCTGACGTTAGGTCGGGGCCGGATCTAGCGGGGGAAGATCACCGCCATTTTCCGAGGAAAAACATGTACTACACTTACGGGACTAATGATCTACGCTGTTGACGCGCCCGGAATCACTAACCAACCAACCAACCGAGACACTGTGTGTATAGAGATGTAATAAGGCATTTGTTGGTGTCGAGCAAGTGTACTTCGTGTCGCTGCTCCTCGTGCTGCTATGCAAGAGCAGCACAGCATCAGACTGTTGTGCTGCACATCGCCTGCTGTATTCGGCAGGTCCCGAAATTCCTAGAAGTTTGTTACTTTTATTCCGAGACACTCTGTGTGTAGAGATGCAATAAGGAATGCGTTGCTGTTGCGCAGCTGTACTTCGTGTCGCTGCCCCTCGTGCTGCTGTGCTGCTCATCGCCTGCTGTATTCGGCAGGTCCCGAAATTCCTAAATGACCTAGAAATTTGTTACATTTGTTCCGTGACACTCTGTGTATAGATATGTAATAAGCAATGTGTTGGTGTTGCGCAGCTGTACTTCGTGTCGCTGCCGTTCGTGCTGCTGTGCTGCTCATCGCCTGCTGTATTCGGCAGGTCCCGAAATTTCTGAATGACCTAGAAGTTTGTAACATTTTTTCCGAGACACTCTGTGTATAGATATGTAGTAAGCAATGTGTCGGTGTTGCGCAGCTGTACTTCGTGTCGCTGCCGCTGGTGCTGCTGTGCATGACGGGCGCGTTCTTCGTGATGCTGGCCTCCTTCTGGGCCGAGGAGTACCTGATGCAGCTGCGGCGCACGAGCGGGCTGCGCGCCGGGGCGGTGCTGGTGCTGATGCCCAGCATCGTCTACACGGCGCTCGTCTTCGTCATGAACCTCTACTACCGGCGCCTCGCCACGCGCCTCACCGAGTGGGGTGAGTTCCTTCCACGCCAGGTGGAAAAGAATGGAGTTACGAAGCATTTTATAATTAAACGGGTCACCGCAATAGTAGTCTAAGCCAAACTCAGAAAAAACAGAAAAATTGCGTTGAAGTTACATTTGACAGAGTAATTAATGCAAGATAAATGTGTAGATAAAATGAATTGTTTGTGAATACAAATCTGTGATTTTTCTGTCTACCATGAGGGACTAGTTCATGAACTTTCAAACCTTCCCATTTATGACTTCCGTGTCATTTAATTCTTGCAGCTTGGCCCCCCAAGAACGTAGCTACGTCAGTTCTTGCGTATTATACGATTTTTTGTACTGCCCTCAGGAAGTATTATCCTGTCCCTGAAAGTATTTCAATGCGAAGGGCGTTTTTAGTTCGGACCTTCCCCTTTCACCAAATATTTTCGAAATATTATTTCTTTTATTTATTTTGTTGAAATATTGTCAACCCTTCGACTGTTTCTCCATTACTTATGTGGACTCTGTTTCGGGTGAGATTTGATCCCACAAGTTTTACCCAACAGTATACCTGTATTTCATGCATGTATGGTGTTTGGGATTATTAATTAAGAAAATGATGCTATTTATTTGCTTCATTTACTATATAGTTATAAAAAATAAAGAATAATATTTCCAGAAAAATATTCTAGCTTATCCTCGTAACTATACATGGTGTCTGTCATTCCAACATGATACAAAGATTATAACTCGTAATAGACAAGAATGCCAGATTTTCATTAAAAACAACATATTATAAAACGGAAATGGACATATTTTTACATTTTTCTTATAATTTACACGTGTAACTGTGAAATCTATTTGGGAGAGTTTCTGACCTCATCCGCATAAAAATCAAATTACTTCCAACCACGAAAACTTAAAAAACTGAAAAGTTGACAACACTATAAAACGATATAAATATCCTATCTAAAAATGGAAGTTATGTGAATAATTTTCAGAGTGTAGCAATACATTATTTGCGCCTGGGGTCAGAAAAGACCCCAAACAGAGTCTAAGGATAAATGAGAATACTCTTGATACAATACAATACAATACGTAAATGTGACGCAATAAGTATGTGTTAATGATTTTGAATGAAGTGAGTAAAATTATAAAAAAGAAAATTGAAGCAGAGTGAGGGAGGATTGATCCCTTCTTTGAAATCATCGCTGACCACACTCGTACGCAGTTTGCTAATAACGATAAGTATAGTTTCTTCTTCACTCAGAGAATGTACATCAATATTTGGTGCAATACCATTTCCTCTCCCCAAGTATACAAAATATGTCGACATTCTTTCTCAGAATACAAGGAAACTCGCGCTCAGAATGTTCTTGATTGACCTACTTGTTAATGAAAGTGTCGCTTGGTATCGGAAATCGAGAGTAAATCCGCAATCAGAGCTTGTCACAGAATCCACGAAATCGAGTCGAGTTGACCCTGGCCTAGCCGCAAAGTGGTTTCTCCGTTTTCCTGCAGCTGTACTGCGCCGTTCGCCGCAAGTTTCCCGTTTCTCACTGTTGCGTCCGCCCCTCGCTCTCCAAAAAGATAACTTGGAAGAACGATTTCGAAACGGAACCACAATACTAATAACATTGTGAAATTCAGGAATAGTTCAGCCCACCAGATGTCTACCATGTTCGTATTTCCTCTTAACCATCATCGACCGTCACAATATTTCATTAATTGATCCTTCAACTGTCCTTGCCACTGATCCCAAGTTCTCTCCACAATGATTTAAATATTTTTTATCAAACGAATCACATTTAGCTGTCAATACCAAAGATATCTCGTAATTCCTCTGATATTTCAACTTACCGCAAAGATCATGAAAGGTATATTTTCTATAATATTTAACAGATTGTTCCTCAGCTTTTCTTCTACCTGAATGTCTTGAAGCATCAGGTTTGGTATAGGTGGTGGTTTCCATGTGTCAGGAAAATGTTTGCCTTTTTAAAATAAACTGTCCAGAGAATGGCGACTGTTTGAAATCAGCAAGTTTCTGGAGCTAATTATTTGAAAAGAAGAAAATAAAGTACACTGTGTTAATGTTCAAATTTTATTCTTTTTATTAACTATGGTGATACAATGTGTTTGTACATTACGGAAAATAATTTGCTTGTGAATTCGCATTCTACAATTACAGACCATCGGCTACGACGAGGTGGCCCCAAACTTGTATTTAAAAGTCCTGAGTGCTTGAGTGGTTGTATTCAGCGTTCGATGAAGCAAGTGTCACTAAAACTCGATGGAGTGAAACTGAAACGCATTCCGTGCGCGTCTTTTAGAAACTTGGATTTCTAAGTCTGAAACATGCCGGACTTTGCTGTTAGTTAGCTTTGCTAGCTTTGATTCAATACCCTAACGCGTGCTTGCACAGTCTGGGGCCGATGCAAGATGTTCAAACTTTCCACAAATTTCTGGACAGTAGGAATTGCTCCCTGAGAGACATAAATTTCAAACTCTCAGTCCGTAACCTACATCTCCAAAATAGTCTACTGGAAATTGTCTCCTTTAAGGATAATTTATTCCCATCTTAAATAACAAAGTCCATATTTTCTACCATTCCTACTCTTTTACAGCATTAACGGCCAGTTTCACCAGCATTACTTAACATTTTAAGTTCGATTTAAGAATTTTAAGGCAGTCTTAGGAGACGTTTCCATTTCACCATACCATTTAAGGCGAACGTAATAAGTTCGAGTTAAATTTTAGCACAACGCTCATCTGCACTTATGCATTTTAAGTTTTGCTTGACTCCGCAAAAACAGTTAAAATGACGAGCGTATTGTGGAGTGTTGCTTTTGCTAATGCTAGCTGCCACATTGTGGCGACGAAAGCTTTGAGAAGCCTTGTTGTATGCCGAGGTGGATCCGTGGACGGTCCGAATATTTCGAAAAGATCGATGAAAAGCATTTTGACATCTGATTTCGTCTATCAGATTTGACAGTATCACATGTTTTGGAGCTAACTGAAGACCGACTGGAATTTCTAAGTTTACTCCACAGTTAATTATCACCGAAATGAACATTTTAATGTTTTGGTTCATAATTGCCTTGTAAATAACAATTTTGTCTAAATCATGTGTTTTGTTTAGGTTATGTTTACATAGTCCCGTCCTTCTTTCAATTTCCAAGTCTTACATTCAATAATATTTATTGCATTTCCTTTATAACCTAATCCTGAGCCTATCCACAACTTTGTTTAATGTTTTTTATATTTCATCTTGTTGCTTTAAAATCTCGTTCATTGTTCCCCCAGTTATCATTTTTTGTCGGTTTGTTGCTCCATTTGTAACTTTCTATAATAGAAATTAACTTTCTCATGCATTCGATCAGCACTTATTTCTCAGACGATAAAAATTTCGAAATCTTCTCCCCTTCCTCCTTTTCGAAAAAATACTAAAAAATAATCTCGGTGCACCAGAATACTAAGCAGAACCAAAACAAGCAAGGTTGGTATGGTCAGTGGCTGGTTCACCAGGGTCCAGCATTGCCAACCAACACTCGGATGCATTTCAGCTAATACGATTGAAACAATACAGGACTTACGGCGATATAAGGGGAGAAATCTGAAAGATTTTTACTTTACTTACGATTATGCGTACTTACGTTTCGCAGAGTGATTCGAAAGTTATTGTACATATGTATATACATTGAAATTTGAATTAGTCGCCGATTATCCAGGTCACGTCACTAGTAAGCAGTTGTCTCCCAATTAAAGAATTTCAATTCCCATCGGTGTCCTGTGTTGTCTACATAGTATTTGATTTAAGTTATACTTCACTAAGCATTGCTTCAAAGAGGGTGATGATACGACGAACAACAAATCACGACTTAGAACGTATTACAATTAAGTATGGCATTACAAAGTCATACTTAAAAAGTATGTGGTACAACCGACCGTAATCTATAGCCTGTTTCGTATATCTCGGGTTCCTAAAGAGAATTTCCCCATTGGCGTTCGAACGATGAATCTGAAAATAAACGTAGGGGTTAACGTAGAATCAACGTCAGAGCTATGAAAACGTACGATAAACTCACAACTGAATAACATAAAGTAACAATTTTACTATCAGATCGCGTTGCACGCTCCAAAAATTCGTCCATCTGAAAAGTGATCTTTTAACATATCAGTGTCTCCTCGCTTATGCGTGGAGTTCGCATGGAAAACAATCGATAGGTACGGGATAAACTTCAACCCATATGGCTGATTTTGTAATAAACACTGTACGCTCATGTTTTGACAGTGATACTATTCCAGCCAGTACACTTATTTTTCATAATATTATTGGTACGAAATACTTTTCGTAATATTGTTATCTCGACTTAGCGCAACTAAGCAGAGGAACGAAAAGCCAGCCTTAACGACCGGCCTCAGTTAAGTTATTTGACCTACGCAGTCCGTTAAGAAACAAATGAGTTGAACCTGAGACGGCATATTAGTAAACTTAATTAAGAAATTGAATTTCCGTGCTGTATATTTTCTTATAAGAAGATGGTATTACGAAACGTATTGAATGGCACACGAGCGGTAAAACAAATGAGACTCAGTTGGTTATAAGCCTCGGCTATCGACTCGTTGTACAGACTTGCACCACGTCTGTTATTTTCTTTTTATCGACACAATGCTGCTAATGACTATTTCTGGTCGACCAATACATTTGGGCGGTTAGATTGGGGCATCGCATTGTCAGGGTGCGGCGGTGCGGGGCGGCAGCGACCGTGTTGAAACGCGGAGCCCGTCGGTGCTGGTAGTGCGCGGAGGCGGAGAGAGTAAAACTTCGTGGAGCGGAGAGCCGATGAGAAATTATAGGTTAAAAGAAAGAATACTTGAATTCAACTCTTGAAAATTACTTTTGTGTGTATTATTTATGTCGTGTATGTATGTTACTCAAGATAAATGTCTGTTGTTTTCGAAGTTTAATAAATAGTTTGAAGATCACGTAGATACTTAACGGCCGGCGACCATTAAGAATACCTATTCATTCTTCTGTTGGGTTGCGATGTGCAGATATATTAACAGGGCAATATTACGAAAAGTATTGAACGACACGGCCGATAGAAGAAATAAAAGAGTCAAGCGGTCGATTTACGGACTTGAGCCGCATTTGTTATTTGCAATCGTAGGCTTCCGCGAAGGTTCACGCCTGTCCGGGTGACTCCGCGTCGAGCACAGTGTAGCCGACGTTTCGACCATCCTGTCAGGAAACCTAACTTATAAAGAACCTCGATGCGGAGACACTCGGACATTCGAGATCCTTCACATAACTGGTCGCAGAAGAATACGGTTACATTTAATACGCCTCTACGGGGAGGATTCATATAAATAATGCGGCAATACAGCCCTGATGAAGAAAACGACCGGATGGTCGAAATGTCTGCATCAGCGCTCTCAACGCGGCACCACCCGGACAGCCGAGAGTCTTCATGCGTGTTATTTGCTTCTTATCGATCTAATGACTCTTTGTGATCATCTAATACAATTGGGCGGCATCGCCACAATTGGATTGGATCGGGCGGCATCGACACAATTGAATGGGGGCATCGCCAGAGGTGGGCGCGCTGGCTCGGGGGCCTCAGCGGCCGTTAAGAAACGCGGCGCTCGCGGACGCCGGCCGTTAAGGAATTAACAGTTCCCTACCACTAAGAAATCTCGATGTGGACGCTGCGCAGAGGCCGAGAGCATGAAATTCCATGGAGCAAGACAACCGATGGTAAATTATAATTTAAATATAACAATACTTTGATTCAGGGGTTTTCAAACTGTGCGTCGCGGTCCCCAGTGGCGTCGCGGCCTTACAGTAAGGGCGTCGCGGTGATTTATTAAAACTATTCTTTAGATTTGATTTACTTTAATCCTTGTGTCATTTATGTATTTTGTACTATCATACTGTATGATATTTGTAATGTATAAGATTCATTTTAATAATTAATTGTGGATTAATTCATTTTGGCAAGTTCTTTACCAATAGCCTATTATATCACTCATTTGTGTTGAATAGTTTAGTAGGCCTATATTAATCCTTATATTTGAAACCAGGGGAGCCGGGGAAGTTTCTTTTAGGTCAAGGGAGCCATGGACGAAACAATCTTGAAACCCCTGCTTTAATTGAACTGTTGAAAACTACTTCGTGTTATTTATGTAGTATGTATATGTTACTTTTGTTGCTTATCATTTGTTTCCGAAGTTTAATATATCGTTTAACCGTATGAAGATCACGAGATTCCTTCGCGGCAGGCGACTGTTAATTTCTTAACGACCGGCGGCCACTACGATTAGCTTTTTATTCCTCTGTTGGGTTGCGTTATGCAGATACATTAACAGGATAGTATTACGAAAAGCATTGGACGACACACGGCCGATAAAACAAAAAAGGCCCAGGCTATCGTCTCGATTTACAGACTTCAGTTGCGTCTGTTATTTACATTGTATCGGCCTCGTAACGCTAATGACTATTTCTGGCCGACCAACACAATCGAGCGGTTGTGGTGTGGTCTGCCGGTGCGAAGCGGCAGCGGCCGTTATGAAACACGTGGCCCGGGCGGCTCGGGCGCGGCACGACAGCGGCCGTTATGAAACGCGTGGCCCGGGCGGCTCGGGCGCGGGAGCGGCCGTTATGAAACGCGTTGCCCGGGCGGCTCGGGCGCGGCGCGGCAGCGGCCGTCATGAAACGCGTGGCCCGGGCGGCTCGGGCGCGGCGCGGCAGCAGCCGTTATGAAACGCGTGGCCCGGGCGGCTCGAGCGCGGCACGACAGCGGCCGTTATGAAACGCGTGGCCCGGGCGGCTCGGGCGCGGCAGCGGCCGTTATGAAACGCGTGGCCCGGGCGGCTCGGGCGCGGCGCGGCAGCGGCCGTCATGAAACGCGTGGCCCGGGCGGCTCGGGCGCGGCGCAGCAGCGGCCGTTATGAAACGCGTGGCCCGGGCGGCTCGGGCGCGGCGCGGAGGCGGAGAGAGTGAAACCCCGTGAAGCGGAGAGCCGCCGGAGCGGCGCGGCGCGGCCCGAGCTACCGCGGGCCCCGTAAACACGCAACGCTGCCGCGACGCGTGTAAGCGTACGTGCTTCATATGCATAGTGGCGGAATTAATTGCGGGCTCCGCGCAGCGGCACGGCCGCCTCCGCGCCGAGGGCAGAGCAGAGAAGGAAAGGAAGGAGTAGAAAAAGAAGCTCCTGTTTGCGTCTACGTGTCTGTCTGAGGACAACAAGCTGTTGTAACAAAAGATCTAGGCTGTGTTGTGTAGCGCGCGCTCTTTATAATGCTGTGTCGGGAGCAAAGATCACCTTTCCGTGGCCAGAGCAACCGGCAGGGGTGACCAACTTTCGAGTCAGGAAGGAGGGGTGGGGTGGTGTACTAAAAGAACTGAGGAGGACAGCTCATCAGATGACACATTTTTGAATTGACGCAAGTTAACTTCAAAAAATGTGAATATCCAAAATACGGTTGGACAGAGAGATAAAACAAACGAAATTTGCGTTATGGCACCGCGAATACAGATTTAAAATCGGAGTAGGTAAATACCAAACAAAACCTAATACTCGTAGGAACCACAAATCGTGAACGGTGTTGCATATAGATCCAAATGTTGAATATGTTGAAATGTTGAAATTCATAAAGCACTATGAAATGGGTATAAAGAAAGTCACTCAGGCTTTGGAGCGCTGCCGGATCTGCAACGTCATCCGTTGCTTTGATCTGTGTGTTTCTGTAGCACGGCGGCAGTGAACCGAAATTTCTCATTTTCTTTCTTCAGGGATGTTGCCGTCTTTTCAGTGCTTTTTTTGCGCTCTAGGCAGCAAAAGAAGGTGATGAGTCGTGTTGCAAATCCACTATTTCGAACTTGCTTCCTCTCATAGGAGCGTAAGAACTATTTAAAGTTGTTTGAAAAATAATTTATGACAATAACCCGACGTAGAATCCCAGTATTAGCATTATTGATTGAGAAAGTGAGAGATTGAGGTTGAGAAAGTGTGCATCACGTTACACTTCAGAATTAGATATGTTATCTACCTCACTCGTGGTCTCCACCCATCGCAATTCATATCGAGCAAATAAGTTTGCTGCGTGGGCATAAAAAATCTTGTCATAAATCTCCTTTGAGTACTCTAATTTATGTTTTTCTTTCTCATTATATATTTATTAGTTGAGTATTATAGCTACAAATCAAATAAAAGTAATTGCCTTTTAGTATTAGAATATTAGGTACTTGTAGGAGTGTTCTCCTCTGAACAATCGCAGATATCTCCTGTATTGATTAAGCGTAGGCAGGACATGGATTCTAAATTCGAAATGGCTGCACATTAAAAAACAATTTGTAATTTCTGTTACTTCTATAACCGCCGTACCAATTTTTAATATCATCGAATAAGGAGAGATGACTTTTTACAATTAAATGTTTTTCAAAAACAATACTATTTACTACTGCCAACATCAACACTATATAGTTCTCTAATATAGTGTTGAATCAGAAAGTATCTTTGGAGATGAAATCCTGCATTATATTACTTTTGGGTGTTCTTTAAATGTTCTACAAATTAATATGAAAGTCATGTAAACTTTTCTTCGCAGTAATGTACAAAGTTACGAAAGAAGATCTTTTTTCCTAAAATGTCTTCAGAATAATCACAAAAGAGGAAAAAACTAATATGTAAAAGTCGAAGTTTGTTTGTTTGTGTGTATTTATTCTCTGCCGTACTGTTCATCTGATTGCGATAAAATATTGTTAACTTATTGCTTGCACTTGCGTGAAGAATATAGAGATAGTACAGTGGGAATATGCGTATAATCTGTCGCATATAGACGTGCGTTGATGATTTTATGCTTTTCGGCTGACTCGAGCACCCCCGAACAGAAGCACCACGCAACCCACTGCACCCGCAAGTATTAATCGCGTCGTCCCTGTTTATTCTGCCCCTGGGAATATGAAATATCGGCAGGAATTATTACTTGAACATTATCTCTGACAAGTCAATCTCCAAGACAGCATGATAGTGAATCCATGCCCAAACTTGAGGGAGAACGTTTTTACAGAATTCTTGACAACCATGTCCAAACCAGGACATAGAACAAACCCATACTGACGAGAAAGTCTTTCATCTATAACACTTTTGCAGAGCATAGCGTGAAACGTGATTAGCAATCACGTGACCAGTAGCATATGAAGTGTAACACATTGCAATAGCGAGGCATTGTCTAGTCTACTAGCATTAGTAAAACCATCACATTCGTTGAAACCAAACTGTAGACATGTAGAAGTTGAAGCAACATTTCATATCCTTAATTGTTAAACACTGAAAAATAAAATTATTTCTTATTCGCGGTGGTGCCATAGTTAACGAGAGGGAGAACTTCACTCTCCATTTCATTTTTGATTTAGTCAACATTTAAACTTTTAAAACTTTCTTCATTAAACTTAATTTAAGTTTCTGCGAAATTTCTATATTATAAGGATTCATAAAACGAGATTAGTTCCTTCTTTGCCGAAGCAATTTCCTTCTTCCACTGCAATCTCCCACAAAGACGGCTTCTTCTTACCTTCCTTGCCCTTCGCTCAACATTGAATCTTGAGACCAGGGCCTTTGCACGAGATCATTTCTCATGACGACGCCGCATGTGAGAGGCAAGGCGAGTCCTCTGTTACAAAGGTAACGCTGCCACATACGGCATCCCTATCATCAACGATACCTCTTTCTACATGAAATGTTGGCTTGACAACTGCTCATCATTCCTCCTTGTTTTTTCTTTGGTACACTTTATATGTGTCGGTTTTACCGATTGTGAATTGTCCGCTGCGATATCTGAGAGCCCAGTCCTGCGAGTAAAACTATCACTATTGAAACTCTTTGGAAAATTAATTTTCTTCAATACACAGGTTCCTGATTCATGATTTCTTGGACGTTTATACCCGTAAACTTGACGGTACAGTTTTGTTAAACCTGTGAAGGGATTTGGTCTGGCAAACTCTTTTAAGCACGATGCATTAACACATTGGGTGTCATTGAACGCCTTCAAGTTAAAGTTGAGCACGAGACTGTTCAATCCGGTTGGATAAAAATTTCACGTGATCCAAACGTGTACGCCTCTTCAGAGCTTTACGATCATTTGATTAATTCTGAAAATGCTAAAACGTAGCTTCTCCTATCAAGAAACTTTTCACTTTAACTGTCCTTTAAACTCCTGTTTTCTGTAAGAAAGTGATTCTGAGGCTCTGCTATGAAGATTTTGGGTTTGAATTCGGTCACATGCGAGGGCATGCAAGCGTACGAGGGGAAGGGAGACGATTGATTGATTGAATGATTAGTGATTCCGCGCGCGTCAATTTCTGATACCATTGCTCCTATAAGTGTAGTGCATGTTTTATCTTGGTTGGTGGTGGTGGTGGTGGTCATCCCCGCTGGATGGCGAGATCAAGCGCCGACCTACCGTCAGCTTGCGGGACTTTCCTCAACCAGGTATCTCTCACCAGTGCCACACACCCTAGCCGGATCAAGCTCCCGACTGGTCTCCGGCATGTGTGTTATTGTAGTGCTTGTAAGGGGTGAGGATAGGACAAGGAAAAGGAAGGAAAGATCGCGCGCGGCCTGTGATCTCCTTGTTAGGGTTCCTCTGCTCCGGGATCCTTTGGAGTAGATCGAAGAAACCACGGAAAACGACCGATCAGAACGGCCGTCCGCTAGAATTTTCTTTCAGACAGAGGCTGAATTCGACTTAGCTATCTAGCTAGTGTCGGAAATCCTGCGACCGTCGGGACTCGAACTCTAGGACCTGCTGATCAGCAGCACTGCTGTGGCATCAGTTAAAACCCTGAGGCGGTGGGTGTGGAGGCGAGTGCGAAAGTGGCAAGCAGGAGGAGCAAACGGGCGAGTGGGCACAGGGAGTCAATTTTCGGGTGCGGGGGCGTGGTTCCCTTCTCCCGGAGCGGAAGCCCGCCGGAAGATCCGGAACCGGCGCCCCGAGGCTTCCCGCGTGACTGGATACCGACGCCGTCGGCGCCCCGCCTCCGCCCTGGCACACTCACGCCCCACACCCACGCTCCGGTGTGCAATCTCCTTGACACTTGCCCGTAACGGCGAGTGAGAGGCCTAACGATGCGAATACGAATCTATATTTTCCTTTGTTTTCTGTAGTTTGGTTAAATCTATAAGCATTACGGAGTACAGGAAACGTACTGAACTACGTAATTAGAAAAACGTACTGATTATAACAATTGAAGAGAGCTTTCCGTACAGCCTTAGAGTTCTAGATAGGATTCAACGATTTTGGAGATATTGTATAACATCGAAGAAACGTAATTTTTAAACAAAATATTTGGCACCGTGTTCTACAAGCATCTTAAGAATATATTGGTACGTAAACATAAGAATATATTGGTAACGTACGTAATCTTAAGAATATATTGGTAACATAAAACGAACGGAAATTGAGATCTGTCGCTTTGTAAATGAACTCTTCAATTCTTTCAAGAAATTATGAATACTTGTTTCATTGATACCGAACTTTTATTCACAAGAGTGACTTATTAATAAACCGTTTTCTTCTCGTCTCCAATTCAAGTTATCGATTCTTTTCTCCTCCTGATGTTTTAATCTTTCCAGATTGCCTCCTCATAGTTATAGCTATTCTTTCTTTTATGTCAATAGTCTTCATTAATATGAATAACGAATGAACATGTGTTCCATTTTACTGAAATAATTTCTATACACACTTTTTAATAGCTTCTTTCCAAACCAATATATTTTTTCTAAACGAAAATTTAACACTTAAAACGTCGATCTATCTTTCTAAATATTCCTTTAAATCTTAAATAAAAATAAATCTTAGCATTTTAAAATTTTCTTTTTTTTAATTATTTACTATTATGAAATTTGATGTGCCTATCTTCCCTTCTGTTCATAATCAACTACGCAAAGAGCAGCCAATCCATCAAAATAATACTTTTTAAAAAGATGAGAATAAATTCTGAATGTTTAAAATGTATATTAAAAGGTACCATATATTTATAATGCATGTCTGCTACTAGGATGAAACGTACGTAAATTCTGATACCAGACAAAATTTATTTGAACAACAACCCCAAAAGCTTTCAATGTTCAAGTCGGCCTTCACCAATTTGTAAACTTTTACTTCCTTCAAAATAGATGAAACTTTCTCTCAGAATATGAAAAATATAGGTTTATTTGAGAAAAAAAACTTTTTTATTTCCTCTATCTCTGATTTCTGTAGAGTGAAAAATATGTTACAAATATTGCGGTTCACATTATTAAGTTTCACTGGTAATTTATTTGTCTATTTACCTTGAATATTTCATTATGTTTCAGAGAATCACCGTACACAGACGCAGTTTGACAGACATCGAGTGACAAAGCTCGTTTTATTCGAGTTCGTCAATAACTTTATGTCGCTCTTCTACATAGCATTTTATATTCAAGACATGGATATGCTGAAATACGTAAGAAAAACAACCTTTTCGAGTTAACTTATCCTTCCTATGTATGGCGAGAAAAATATGTTGTTTTCGTTTGCTTTTTTTTCAGCAACTCGCCATCATGTTGATTGTGCTTCAGGCCATCCAGAATTTCCAAGAAGCTTTGCTACCTCTGCTTATCAAGTATTACGGTAACGTGGTGAGTCTCTTCCTCTCATATTTCTGCTTTCACGCTACTAACGGATGCAAATGGCAAAAAGCCATGATTCTTCTCAAAACCTCTTTGTGTGGTGATGGTCTCTTTGCTTGCGGCTCCTTCTTCGGAGCCTCTAATTTTCAAAATGCCAATTTCATTATTTCCTCTATCACGATTTTCAAAGAATACAAGTAATTGTAGGTTTCACCTTCATTATTCTTTGATGTTCGTGGAATACCTGTGTGTTCCGGAAATTCACTTTGTCTGAGCTCGTAAATAATTAATGTTCTCCTACAGTTATTTTTTTTTATCTCGGATCAATATCCTCTTACTAAGAAACCCCTACTCAGTAGGATTGGTTTTGCTTAAAACATATAGCTCGAGTTTGTTTGCCAAATCACAAGTAACTTTTTTTTCATTCTGTAACTCATTTATTTTAAAATTTTTCGATAATTATGCAAATGCCTTTATATAATTTATATTTTGTGGGTATGTGCAAAACCGTCCGAGTGGTTAAGAGCCGTCCGATGCATAAATATTAATTGAATATATCTTCAAACGAAAATACTTACGTGAGTCATTTTCTCTCTCAAAATCATCGTTGTTTTGCACTCTGCCATAAGCGCGAAGTGTGTAGACTTTTACTGAGGCGATGGTGCAAGGTATTACGTAAAGGGCCACATATTTACTTACCTATTTTTTCTTATTGTCTAAGAAGGTCGAAATGCGTTTTTAACTTTTGTGACTGATAAATCTCCCCAACGTTTTTTAACAAGTATGTTTTTACATATATTTGTATTCTTTGGCATTCTCGTAATGGTGACTGGAGAAATATGCTTTACTAAAAGAAATTAATATGGCCTCGTAAACTTTTCCATTATCTCTTCTACGTGCCACTCCATGCTGAACTGCTCGTCACTTAGGTTTCTAAAATATTTTCTTCTCTTCCTATGGTGTCTTATTGTTCTCAATGTGCCTGCAATTTCTATATTATAAAAAACAACTCTTCAGTGAAAGATACATATAATTGTTGCATTATATATTTTTAATTCTTACAAATGTAATACCGACGATATGATTATAGAGTAATTCATTTATATTATTATCATTTATAGTATATTCTGATCTTCCATGTATTTAAGAATGCTTGAAACTGTTATTTCAGCGTAATCTGAAAGATGAAGTAATTTTCGACAAGTTTCATAATTTTCTTAAAATTTTATTTGACATACAGCAAGAAATCTTCTTTATCAAACGATTTTATTTGCAAAGCATGTTAGTGAAGTTCATTTATTTTCACTATAGTAATTAATAATTAAGTATTTCTGAATTATCATCGAATAGACCAATATAGCATAGAATAAAGCAAATAAGTCTTCGATGATCTTCAGAAGATTCCTCTTGAAGTACTTTCAGAAAACAATGGTTCCGCCGATTATCCAGCTGTGAGGTGGAAGGTTTTCGTTTTGTGTCTGTGTGTTCGGTCTTATAGACGGGTGCAAATGGCAAAAAGTCATAACAATTTATCCTCTCACAGCTTCTGCTGCAGAATAGTCCTAAATATATGAAACATTCAGTACCAAGGTAATCGACACCAGCCTTCAAAGAGAAAGTTTTGGGTTTTGCGTATAACCTTCCTCTAATTTCAAAGTCTATCGCCCAAGTTTCACAACGATGGTTTCGTCACGGTCGTTTTTAAGAAGTTTAGAAATATACACACATTTTTAAATGTATATTTTTTCGGACATCATACTTACGGTGGTGAACTACTTGTGGATGGTGGCTTAAGTGATGACGGTGGCTTAAGTGATGACGGTGGCTTAAGTGATGACGGTGGCTTAAGTGATGACGGTGGCTTAAGCGATGATCGTGACTTAGCTGATGGTGGTGGCTTAAGTCTTGAGAATGGCTTAAGTGATGATGGTGGAGTGAAGTACTAGGGTGGTATATTACACGGTTTTGTTAGGAAATTCAATGCAAAAGTGTGTCATTTTTGCATATTTCAGTGCCTTGTAAATCGAAAGATTCGGCAAATAAACGAAAACAGTTTTGGTTAACTGTTGAATATTTCTTTATACTACATTTTTCTCTCCGAAATCTCTTGTATGTGTAGCTGTCTATTCAACTCTCCATTGTGTTGCGGAAAAGGGTTAATTGTTGATGATGCTTTTCTGTCTTGTGGGTGTATCTGAAAGCTGTGCTTGGAAGGCTAGGCAGATAAGCGAAAAGGGTTCTGATTAGCTCTTGCATATGTCTTTATGCTTCATCCATGTATCTCTTGTTTCTGTCTATTCTGCTCATCATTGTTTCCGGAAAAGGGATAATCCTGTCTTGTGGGGTCTCTCTGGACGCTGTGCTTGGAAGGCCGTGTGGCGGGTGGAGGGCGGGCGGCGCGTGCCGGGGGCAGTGGGATGTGCATCGGAGGGGCTCGCGCAGGACCACTCGGACGACAAGAAGCTGCGCGAGGAGGCGGGTCGTCTGAAGCGGCGGGCGCGCGCGCAGGTGGCCAAGTACCTGAGCTACCTCACCTTCGAGCAGCTGCTGGGCTTCGAGGGGGGCGTGGCCGGCGTGGAGGCGGCGGCGCCGCTGCTCAAGCGCCAGGAGCCCGAGCGGCGCTCGCCCGAGCAGGAGGAGGCCCTGGACGCGCTGCTGGCCGGCGTGCCCGCGCTCGACGCCGACGACCCGCGCATCGAGCCCGCGCTGCGCGAGGGCGACATGGAGCGATACGAGGTAGGAGGCGCAGGCGCAGATGGAGGTCCTGGCGCAGGTTGAAGCTCAGGCTGAGGCTCAGGCTCATGCTGAAGCTCAGGCACAGGCTGAAGCTCACGCTGAGGCTCATTCTCAGGCTGAGGCTGAAGCTCAGGCTCAGGCTGAAGCTCAAGTTCAGGCTCAGGCTTAGGCTGAAGCTCAGGCTCAGGCTGAAGCTCAAGTTCAGGCTCAGGCTTAGGCTAAAGCTCAGGCACAGGCTGAAGCGCAGGCGCAGTTAGGCTCAGGCCCAGGCTCAAGCTCAATATCAGGCTCATGCTCAAGTTCAGGCTCAGGCTGAGGTTGAAGCTCAAGTTCAGGCTCAGGCTGAGGTTGAAGCTCAAATTCAGGCTCAGGCTTAGGCTAAAGCTCAAGCTCAAGTTCAGGCTCAGGCTTAGGCTGAAGCTCAAGTTCAGGCTCAGGCTTAGGCTGAAGCTCAAGTTCAGGCTCAGGCTTAGGCTGAAGCTCAGGCCCAGGCTGAAGCTCAGGCTTAGACTCAGGCTCAGGCGCTCGCTCGCCACGTACGCAATGTTCAATGAAATTCAATTGAGCCTCATTTTACGTTGCGTGACCCAGGCCATCAGGCCTGCTCTTCCATCCACCGCGGAAAAATTGCTACGTTCCTTTTGCCGTATGGCAGCGAAATAAAATATTTTTTGGGCGAGGAAACGGGCAATTGGAATTTAGCTCGGAGAATTTTTCCATATTTCAGTTTTTTCATATTTATTTGCGCTTATCACAATGTATTGAAAATTTTACGACATCTGTGTTACATGTTTCGCTTCAGGGTACGTACGATGACTACCTCGAGATGTTCGTGCAGTTCGGCTACGTGTTCATGTTCTCCTCGGTGTACCCCATGGCTGCATTGTGGGCCGTGGTGAACAACGTGCTGGAGATCCGCTGCGACGCGTTCAAGCTGTGCCGCGTCTTCCAACGGCCCATGGCGAAGCGCGTCAAGGACACGGGCGCCTGGCAGGTGAGCACCGCCCCCCGTGGGGACTCGCACATCAGCGGCACGTGACGCCTGCCCGCGAGAACCACACGTGCCGCTTAACGAGCCGTAGGCCCCGGCGGCGCCGGGCCGTTACAGCCGTTTCCGCGAGGAAGACGCATAGGCGCTGAGGGCACCTTGGATTTGCACTTGGCTTCGAAGGGAATGCGCATTAGTGGAATAGCGCCTTCTATGCTTTGATTGTACCGAGAATGTATGAATGTCAAAGAGGCAAATATTATTTAAATGTTGTTTTGTTAACAGAATAGAAAGTGTGTTAGTAATACGCATACCCGTATGTTTTCCATGAAAAGTATGTAAATCGATGAAGAAATGCTTATTAGAAAATAGGTAGATATTGATTTTGGTTTTGTAACGAAACGAAACCTGAAGCATCTATTTAATACCTCCCCCCTTGTCTAAGATAATAGCGTACTTGCAACATTCCAACTAAACCTAAAAAAAATATATATTCATGCAAAATGCCGTTTGAGGTGTTGCTGGCAAGTCTTCAACTCAGTAACGACGTATATTTTCCGTTTTGATCAACTACAGTTCAGTTTCTTTAGAAACATTAGATGAGATCGTCAGATGAGGAAAATTTAATGATGCGTTGTTGTTTTTTCGAAACTTGTGTACGAGGTCGTCCTTCCTAACCGGGGGCGCCTCACTGTTTTCTGGCTTCTGCGATTGGTCCGAGTTTTAGAGCACCCCCGCCACAAACGAGCTCGCGGCTCTCGTCAAGTATGCGAATCGCTTCGTCACACGATCGCTTATATAACAGAGGTGAATATTAAAATGGCAAGCAGCGAGGCGTCACTGCCACTTATCCGCGCTGCCAACCTACTTCAGAGATGCCACACAATGGTCAGAAACGGCAGAATGCCGCGTAGAAAAGGGGAAAAATGTAATTAATATCTGTGATGTTCAACGCACGTTTTCTGGAGAAGAATATTCCAGAAATGAATGCCGAAAAATATGTAGCTAATGTTAATAAATGGTTTAATGGGTTAGCGAATAAAATGTTACACAGTGGGGAAAATCAGAATCGGTTCTATTGCTTATCAGAATTGGTAATCTTCAAAATTTACGTACTGAAAGAAACCAAAATTTAGAGATGATGTTTATGAAGAGATGGGGAAATATTAGTGATGCTAACGGAAATGACAGAATGTGAAATAAGGTGTGTTTATTGAAAATGGAAAAATCATACATCAACAGCGGTAGGTTGAACCAGAGATCTCCCAATATTATAATTAAGATGTTCAGTAGTCACATCAAGCAGCCTACAATGTCAATTGATTGGAATGTGACACATATAAGCTATAAAAGTATATAAAGTGGAAAGGAAATGAATGTTAAAATTTCGGAGAAACATCATTTGCACTGCCTCAGTGAATAGACTGCGACTAAAAATCCGGCTGCTTATAAATGGGTTATTCATTGTTATTAAAATGGTTGACAGAAAAGCAACTTGCACGAGGAAGAGAAGTGCATATAATGTTTTAATCGAAGCTTGTTCTAGTGGATACCACGAGCTAATTAATTAGCTAGAAATATAATTAATTAATAAGCTAGAAATATTGTTTAAAACAATAAGAATCGGGGGTATAATGAATTACTTAAATGAGCGAAAGATTTCACGAGGATGCTGTTTATCAAGGGTTTTACTTAAAAATATCTAGACAAGTTGCTCTTCGAACCAGCACAAAGATGTCTAGCTAGTTAGGCATTATAATGGGGACCCCATTTGGATTTTATATTTGCGCATTATCAAGTGATCGTAGCAGCAGGTAATGAATATGGGAGAACATGGTGGAAAAGATATGAGAGTACAAAAATGGTGCTTGGTTATGAATACAGGCGTCTCAGAATAAACGTTACAAACATCTAGGGCATGTAGAGGGGTAAAAAGAGTTCATTTTTTGCCAATACACAATTAGGGAAAATTTCGTGTAACGGTGTTACACGTTTGACATTAGCCTCAAAGTGCTAGGTAGGTACACGAAATTTCCTTGTTCCCACCAGAACCTAACTTGTCGAATACACGTACATTGTTGTCTAATTATCAGATGTAAATGTCACATGTGGATATCCGTTATATGAAATTTTTCACTACATTCATTGGCAAAAAGATATCATTTTTGTACCCTCAATATGCCTGTATCAATTATTCTGAGTCCCTGTTCATAGAGAAAGATACATGGAAGTTAGTAGGGGCGCAACAAATTTATTTGTAAATCATGCAATTAACTTTTATGAAACTTGTAGAATCGGCTTTCATCAAATGGAAGGGACGACAAGGATGTTAGATTTAAAACAACCGAAGTACATTAACTAACGCATTCATTTCATCTCGTACTCTTGGAATGTCCTTTCCAATTCAAGAAGATATATTTATGTCAATCTATAAGTGTAATGGATTGTTGCAAAGAAAAGAAAAAAGCATGAAATGAAGTTCAAGAGAAAAGTTGTCAAAGTTCTATGATGGGCAGAGTAAGGAATAAGAACATTGCGGTACACACAGAAGTGAGCAAACCTCTGACAGAACATAGGTGGCCGTACAATAATATATGGTCCAGTTACGTTCTTCAAATAAACGAAGAAAAGTGGTCAAAAAATGAGAAAATTGGCAACTCCCTGAAAGAAAGAAACGAATCAAAAGGAAAAGTGAAAAAAGAGCACGTCTGATGAGAGGAGGAAATCAAAGATCGCGATTACGAAGAGAGAAAATGGAGATCTGGATATGAAAAACGAATTGTAACTCTTTTAATAGCTGTTAATTAGAATAATATGCTGAAAATTCAACCGAAATTTCGCTTTCTTAGAAGGTATGACAACAGCAACAAATTTTAAACAAAAACATTAATTTCTTAATGAAACCAAAATGTGGTAATTTCGAAAGGATTGACACACACGGTTAGATCATTTGATTTATGGAATGAAAAATACCCTTACAGACCACGTTGAGCATTACTTGCCGTATGTTGAAACAGACACAAAAATGTTTGAACGAGCCATTAATTGTATTTTGTATTTATAAGTAATTTAGTGATGGTACATTTATAGATAAACATGTTAAAGTTTTTATTTTGGGTGCAGCGAGTCACTTAACTTTAATTCAACAAAAATGAGGGGTAAATCTTAGTTTTCCTTACTAGTTTGCACTTAATTCTTGCTTTTAGTTGAAAACTCAAAAATATAAAAATACGATAATCTAACCCTATCTAAAGTGTAACCTCTTTCTGTAAAAACGACATACTAATCGCGCACTTTTTCTTGATACTCCTCAGCGGGGAGTGCGGGGAGAGGCGGGTTCTGTCTACGTCACGGCAGTGCAGGGCTGTCAACTTATTGACAGAAAACTCGGCGTAATAACTCGCCTTGAACTAGATAGCTATGAGAAACAACGGAATATATTTTTTTAATTCTGAAGAAATAATCAATAGTTATAGTGATAATTGGGTAACAAAAAGGAACATGGTATGCATAGGGCGATAGAAAGAGAGATCGAAAACTAGGAAGTCGGCATTGGAAAGGAAGAAGGTGGGCAGCACTGCAAACTGAGCCGTGACGTTCGGAGTGGAGCTCATACTTTCTACGGGGCCGTGCTATGCCGGGCTGAGCGAGGACTAGGGAGCTCGAGGATCAAGAAAAAGTGCGAGCATAGTACACACTCTGCGCTTTTGGTGCGAGACCCGCCCACTGTGCACGGCAGAGCTCGCAAGACGCGAGGTGGCGCGGCTGGTGGTTCCGGCGCGAAGAGGTCGCGGCGCTCCCAACCAGGCCAGGGCTGCCTCCCACGCCAACACAAACACCCGGTCGCATCGCGCGCGGGGCCCACAATGCGTATTGTCGGCTCGGGAGCCGCGGGGGCGGCGGCGGCGGTGGCGGCCGGCGCGCAAGGACGCGGGACCAACAACCTCTGGGCTTGGGCGCAAAGGCTGGGAAGCCCCTGTGCAATTCAGCAGCTGCCAACCATGGTGCCGATCTTTGCTCATTCCCACTTTCAACTTCACTCCCGATGGCTTCTTCCAACTTCACCTCCAATGGCTTCTTCCAACATCACTCTCAATGGTTTCTTTTAACTTCAACTTCACTCCCGATGACTTCTTTCAACATCACTCCCGATGGCTTCTTCCAACTTCACCTCCAATGGCTTCTTCCAACATCACTCTCAATGGTTTCTTTTAACTTCAACTTCACTCCCGATGACTTCTTCCAACTTCACTCCCGATGACTTCTTTCAACTTCACTCCCGATGACTTCTTTCAACTTCACTCCCGATGACTTCTTTCAACTTCACTCCCGATGACTTCTTTCAACTTCACTCCCGATGACTTCTTTCAACTTCACTCCCAATGAATTCTTTTAACTTCACTTCCTACTGGCGATGAAAACGTTCGAAGCTGATTTTTGACACTATAGTTTTCTAAATAGGCCATCGGTTTTCATTGGGACTACATATGTTCTCGAAAAAATGACAACATATTTTGCGAAGTATTAATCATTATTTTTCTTGAAATAACAATCCCCATTCCTTCAATTACCATGATCTTCATCTCCAGATTTCTTATCTGTTATTTACTTTTCCCTCATGTTGTTTCATATATCTTTTTACGTTCCACTCTACCCTCTTTGTTCCCTTTTCTGTTTACTTATTTTTTGCCCGTTGAAACACCAAAATAAAACAAATAGAATTTGAAAAGCTTTTCATTTACTTTTGCAATCTTATCTCATTTACTTTAACTTTTCTGTTTTCGTTATTTCCATGATATAGTCATTAGTTTGTTATTACTAATTTCAAAACCCTACGTTAGTAAATTTATTTTATTACTGCATTATATCAGAAGTGTATGTTGAAGAGTAACACGTGAATTACAAAACTTACACTGTGTAGATACAATTATTTTCCATATTTCCACAGTAGTGTTTTGCCCTTTCCACGTAAACACATTATATTTACCACTACATCTTATTGTTCGCTGCTACATTCTCGAAATACGTAAAACAGAATCTTGATGCTTATTCAGCTCGTCCAAATGCAAAACTTTACATGCCTCTGCAGATCTTTACCATTCGTAATGTTCCGTTCATCATGAACCATTCATGTTTCTTTTGGAGGTGTTCTGACAATGTTTTTTGTATAGGGAGTTCCCAGCACAAGATGAGGCTCAGTTTTTTCCTCGATGTTGAATTGTTGGAAGTTTTTCTCATGAAAGCTTGTCTCCGCGAAAAATATTGCTAAAGAAATGAACTGAGATGTTTGTTTTTATGAAGTGAATCCCTGACGGAGGTCGCGGTGTCCTGTCTGAGCCAACGTGCTGAGGACCATAGCGTGCGGAACGCAATAGCCTTTGTAAGACTTTTTTCTCTTTTTGTCGCTCTTTGTGCTTTCTATGACTTCTTTCCAGGTTTATTGTTTCGTAAAGTACTGGAGTTGCTCAGTAACGCTGTACGTGAGTATACGCTCATTAACTGAATGTTACAGCAGAATGCATTTGCATCTGTGTTTAGTTATATAATATTCATTTTGTTCGTTATATTAATTATGTCGAAATAATCAATCAAATCAAGTGATCATGATTGCACATTGTCGTTCTATCACATATTTTTTATCAGTTTGTACAACAAATTTATATTAAACAATACATTTATATTAAACTTCAAAAACATATTTTCTGTTTATTTGCAGTCGTGAAATTTGACCACATATTACATGTGTTTACCGTCAGTTTGATTCTTCTTGTATTCCATATTTTTACGAGAAAATTTCTTACAATATGTATTGAAAACTGTGTATAACAGTTCTCCATTTCGTCCACGAATTTATTTTAAATGCTTCAAAAAATCCACGGTCTCCCTTCAGTTTGAGAGTTATCTTTGTGGAACTTCTTGTAGGAAAACTTCAGAGTAGAAGAATGCTAAACTAGTCAATATTTTCTGACCTGCTCTATTTGGTAAACGTGTTTCGATAAATAAGTAAAAATGGAAAATGTAATTTGACATTAGAAAACAAGAGTAGTTTTGAAAACCACGTAAATGAGTGTATCATGATTAGTTAATACAGTTTATTGGCTCTGAATTGGAGAAACTCATCAAAAAGATAACACAACAAATTTAAAGATTATGATTAATTGTTTGCTTTCTTTCAAAATTCCTATTGGCGCGTTTAATGAAATTCTTCAGATTTACTGAGTAAACCTGTCGTGAGTTATAACTTGACATACGTGAATATTGAATCAACATTTCAATATTAAACTTCAATTAAAATGACAAGTTTCGCTAATGACCTGTCCGGAATGTCTGGGGCTGAGCCGTGTCGTGCGTGTTGCAGCGCGCGTTCGAGGCGCTGGGCGCCATGTCGGTGATGACCAACTGCGGGCTGCTGGCGATTTCGCCCGAGCTGCGCCACCTGAAGCCCGACGTGGGCGCCGTGGAGTGGGTACTGGTGTTCGTCTTCCTGGAGCACCTGCTGCTGGTGACGCGCCACATCCTGCACAAGGCCATCCCGGAGAAGCCCGAATGGGTGCGGGTGGCGCTGGCCAAGATCAACTACCAGTCGAAGAGGGCGCTCAAGAACGAGGTGAGGCCGCCGCCCCCCGCCCCCACCCCCGCGCCGCCGAGACTCGCGCACACGCCCACGCCCCCGCCCACGCCGCCGCCCACGCCCGCCGTGCAGGGCGTGGTGGAAGCCCCCCGCTGGCCCGCCCCGGCGGCGGCGGCGGAGGAGGTGGAGGCGGTGCTGGGGCGATCGCAGAATCCGCCCTCCACGCCGCCGCCCACGCCCCTGTCCGCCCCGCCCTCCCCCATGGCCCGCGCGCGTGCGCGAATCCGCCTCGTGGCCAAGTTGGTGAGGCGCTTCGAGAGCGGGCACGTGGACGGCGAGAGGAGCTCCGTCAGCGACGGCGCGGACTCGTAGGGCACTCGCACAACGGCAATTCTGCTGGGCGGCTGGCACACTCACAAATTAAAACAATTAAACGGGCAAAGTCATTTAAGTTGCGAGATTTTAACTTTCGCCAACTTCAAAATTACTGCAGGGGAAAATTATTTTCTATTCGTACCTCTTTCATGATTATATATATATATATATATATATATATATATATATATATATATATATATATATATATATATATATATATATATATTTTATATATATATATTTTATATATATATATTTTATATATATATATTTTATATATATATATATATTATATATATATATATATTTTATATATATATATTTTATATATATATATTTTATATATATATATTTTTATATATATATATTTTATATATATATATTTTATATATATATATATATTTTATATATATATATATTTTATATATATATATATATATATTTTATATATATATATATATATATTTTTATACTCTTATATATATATATATTTTATATATATATATATATATATTTTATATATATATATATATTTTATATATATATATTTTATATATATATTATATATATATTTATATATATATTATATATATATAGGGTTATATAAAAAAAGCATTTAAAATCTGAATCTGTGCGATAGTAAAATATATTTGGAAAATATTTAAATGCTTGATCATAAAACAAGATTTCGCAATTTTCGATTACTTTATTTGTTGATACGTTCGGGCCATACTGGAAGAGGTTAAAATACGTATAATGTGGCTGATGTGGTGGACTTAATCGAACACTTTTGCCATACGTAGTAAAATGGTCAAAACCATTATTGAAAATGCGTGTGGGAGAGAAATTTGTATTTTGTTTTATTCTTTAACACGAAACTCGACTCTTTTCATCTTTTACTGACTTTTTATTACATTAATTAAATTGTTTATTCTATGAATTTTTGTTCTTAACTAGGTATATGGGAGGACAATTGAAAGGAACTATAAATATCATGCAATGACTTACAAGAAAAGAGCTAAAGATTATATTTGCATCGGTTGGAAAACCGTGAAAAAGAAAACTTAAATGATTACTGTGGCACGTTTGTTGGTCATAATCGGTCACATGGGTACTGAATTAATCACAGGAATTAGTGATAAATATAAACGGGAGAAGTCAAATTTGGGAAACAATTCCGTGGTTTTCTTAAAGTGAATAATATTTATGTAATATTTAATTTATTACTTAGGTTTCTGTTATCATACTGACATTTTTCATCATCTATATCCCTCACAATCGAATACTCTGAATGGTGTAGTGTAATTATTTCGGTCAGAGAAGATGTGCAAAACTACTAAGCTACGATTTAATGATAACGATATTACGTATTTGAACTTGAATGTTATAAATAATTCTCTAAAAATTTTATAATAATAATAATAATAATAATAATAATAATAATAATAATAATAATAATAATAATAATAATAATAATAATAATAATAATAATAATAGAAAAATTGTCAGTGTTGCAAATGATTCAGAACTCTTGTACTTCGAATTATAAAACATATAAACAAGTTACGACATCAAAATTATTATTTTTATAATTTTCACCTTTTATTGCCTGACATGATTTGATTCTTTCAATGCGAAGTTATTTACAAAACATTTCATTTACATTCCAAGATAATACGAGCAAATGATTTGTCTTATTGATATTGATTTCTTGCTAATGTATTTATGCTCATTATTGCATAGCTTTATGAAGTGATCTTGAGTTTACAATTTATTTTCGAAGGCTTTATTCTGGTATATTAGAAACGGGCACACATTTATTAACATTCCTGGTATGTAAAAAAGTCTTAAATTTTGAGTAATAATTTTATATTTCATTTATTATGTAATGCCATTTTATAATTTTTCTCTGAATAAATATTATTTCATTGTTTTTGTTTTTTTATTTTTAAATCCATATTTCTCATTTTAAAATAAACACTCTTGATTTTCGCAAGAAATAGATTTTCATTATAGAAACTGAGCGATTGTACTTAAATTTTTGGCGTAAAATTAAGAGATAGTCGTTTGAGGAATTACGAGCATTGAGCGTATTTTAAAATAACTCTAACTTTGCCACTTTGTGTTTCTTTAATATAAGGGGGTTTATTAAAACTCTTTTCAAAGTTAAAAAGCAGAAGCTTTTACTTAACAACTGTGAGAAGTTTATTCACCAAATTACTGTTAGTTTCGTAAAATTATAAAATGACATTACACATTACTAGAAAATAAAAACGTATTTCCATAAAACTAATTCTTTTGTATTGAATTAAATTACGCAGTTTTGGTTTGTGTCATATACAGTTTCATTTATTCACAGCGTTTCATATTGAACAAGTACATGCAGTCGGAAAGCGAAAAAAAGACTTTGTAAAATGATTAATTATCTGGTGCGAACCTTGAGGAACGCCAGATTGAACGGTCTCGGCGGATGAGCACAGATCAAAAGAACACGTGCACGATCGCGGAATCAGATCTTACGCACCGGATACCGCAGGCATCGTCAGAGGAACTGAATGAGCCACTAGGTTCTGGGACGCATAAGGCCTTGTCCCATCCGCAGTAGTCATGTATGTCCTTCAGGCATGTGACTGTCAGCGACACCAGCTATAAAACTGTAGTTGAATGTTGTGTTCGTAGGAGTCTGTGAAAGTCTAAGAGCGCGCCTCACTGAGAAAATTATACCGTGATGGCATTCATTTAAATTGTGATGAATTTTCGTATTTGTTAATAAATTTTTAATGTTTAATTCAGCGTTACGCAGTGAATTCTAATATAAATAATGAAAAGTTAACGAAAATAGTGAATAAATAGTTTAACGGCAACAAATAAAAACCCTTTTGAATAATCATAGTTTTCGATATGATTATTTTTATTTACCTTATTTTATTTTATTTACTTTATTTTGGTTTACTTTTATTTCAAATAATAAAAGATATTCATAAATGATATTTATTTTAGTATTTGAAAAATGTCATTGAGTAGGAGTTTGTGAATGAAATACAGTACACGAGAATTATGTTGTTTGTCTTCATCAATGCCACAACATCGTGTCACAAGACGTGTCTGCGCATATTAAGTCGTGTGCAAGCTTTTATACTATCTACGGGTGTTTATGCAAGATTATGCAGTTTGCAGCAGTCCCCTTCTCTAAGCTACTTCAGTGAAATGTATTGTAGCATCCCTGAATCCACGAACCTACTCTCTTCCCCATTTGCTCCCCAACTTGCTAGTTCTCCAATCGCATTCGAAACAGCTGCGTCTGTCCCGTATCATTGTGCAAATGGATTAATTGGCTCTTAGTTTATATCGTTTTCGTTATCCTTCGCACTGGTCGAAAAGGAAATTCATTACTCTTAGGATAAAAATTAAATGTCAGGGCGGGTTATTTTTCTACTTTTTCAGAGAAATTCAATATTTTACAGGAACTAATGTATTAAGCTTTAAATTGAATGTGTTCAGAAAACATTTCAGAACACAGGTGTCACATGAGCGGCCGAATTACCTACACACAATGCGATCAGTTGTATTCTCAAAACAATAGATGGATTTATTCTCAGATTTCATTTCGAATAGTAGTGTGCCAAAATTAATGATGTTGCCACAACTTTAAGGGGAAAAGAAACAATAGGAAGTAACTTTCGATTTTTGCTTTCATTATACTAATCTTTAATTATTAATTTTTTATTTTTCACGGGGACTTGACTTTTTTCACTAATTTAATTCATTTACATAGTGTAGATAATTTAATGTATTCCAAACTGATCTATGTCTAATGCTCTTAACAGGCCCAAAAATATTTCGCTCTTTATACTTACTCCCTCACTTTTCCAAGATTTTATTTTAGATAATTTAAGATACGAAGTTTCCCAGAAGTATATTTTATTTCAGGGATTATACTTTTTAATTAAATTTCTTAATTTTTCACAATAACTTATGTACATACTTTCATTTTTCAACAGTCATTTCCATTTTAATAAAATTTTTTCATCAGAGTTAAATAAAATTAATTTAAAATATTTACATCACCTTCAAAGTAAATATTTAATAAAAATATGTGACTGTCAAAAAATGAAAGTATGAACATAAATTATTGTGAAAAATAAAATAATATAACAATCCGAAATATCAAAATAACCAAAAGGAATTTCTTAATGTTTATTATTTCGCGAAAACTTTTGCCACCAAAAAGGGGGGTTGGTGAGTTGATACTTAGATATATCACAGCTTACTTTTAAAACATTCATTGGTAAAAATCTGATAATTCTTAAATCCATTGCTTGACCTTATCAAGGCAGATAGCGTAGAAGACAGGGTGAAAATTTATCATATTGGTCTCACATTGGCAATGCGATAGATCAGTACGACCCATTTTCGTGTATCAGTTCTGGTGAGATCAAGCAATAAATTGAAAAAACTTCAGCCTTGTTTTATTGTAAATTAAGCTTACATAAGTATCGATCCTCTAGGGTATTTAAGTGTTTAAAAATGAAATATTACTGTGTCAGTCAACGATCATTCTTCGTAATATCCGTCACAATTTGAACTTGAACACAATCCAGTTTTCCTCCTCCAGTCTGGCGAGTATGTTCGGTAATGAATGAATGCCTTATTTTACGTGGCGAGACTCAGGCCATGAGGCCTGCTCTTCCGTCAACCCACGCAAATTTCGTTACGCTCCTTTCACCTACTAGGGGGGAAAGAAGGTATTACTTGGGCGACGAAACAGGCAATTTGAATTTTGCTCAGAGGCTTCATTTAGGCTTTATCCTTTACATGCAGTAAATCTACTACATGGGACAGCCGGCATTACTTCCCCTCCGAAGGAAGGCGTATGAAGGTTTTTTGCCCTTAAAAAAAACCACTTCGATCGGGTTTGAACTCACAAACTTGGGTATAACAGCCCGATACGCTAATCGCCGATACCATCGCCGCCGCATGTGCCTTCTTAGCGTATCCCGGTAGTTTCCGCTCCTTCGCGCTCGCCGCTCGTCGCTCGCCGGCCGCGTTGGCGCGTGCTGGAACCAGCTGCGCCGTGCCGCCCCCTGCCCACCTGCAACACCGGAGATACGCTCCGCAGAAGCGCTCTGTATGAATCACGCCGGCCGAACCAGCAGGCGTGCTTTTCAACTCCCATACCGGCTGGACTCGTCTCAGACTCGGTAGCCACTCTGACCGACAGGTCTTAGGGTTCGTCTCCTAAACGTGACAGGATATTCGACACTAGAAAGATACCTATGCTGAATTCAGTCGCTGTCTGGAGGAGAATTTTTGTGGCCGGCTGTTCTAATCGGAATTTTTCCGTGTTTTCTCAGATTAGTACCAGGAGAATGACGGATCAGTACCCTAATTGATCACGGTCCGCGCGCTATATTTCCTTTCTTTTCCTCTTCCTTGTCCTATTCTCTCCCCTTACTTACACAACGTTCTCTCGCTACGAGGAGATACCTAGAACGGGAATTTCCCTACAAGCCGTCGTGTATATCAGCACCGGAACTGAACATCTGGTGGAGGAGGAATACCAACATCTCCAGGAATAAAAATCATCCACTAAACTAATTCTAATGATCACAGGAATTGACGTACCCGAAATCATCAGTCAACCAAATAAAGTCATTGAACTCCCATATGAACTAATGGCAACGCTTAAAGTGACGCAGTTAATCTTTGCACCTTCTTGCAGAAACTACTACACCATGAGTTATTTGGAAGGTGCGGAGGTAATATTAGGCCCGCGGGACACGTGTAATGTTCGCGCTTTATAGCCACACATATGTCAAAAGTGCACCGTGGAAAGTTGGCAAACGTTAGGTAAAGCTGCACGGGCGACAATTGACCCATTCTTGAAACGTGTATTTTTCTCCACAGTTTCATTGGTGAGTTGGTAAGCTCCGATGCGCCCCACAGACAGTTTAGCCGCTGTCTGGAGGAGAATTCTAGCGGCCGGTTGCTCTGATCCGTAGTTTCTCCGATCACCGCCAGACGAATGCTGGAGCAGTACCCTCACAAATAGGCCACGGACCACGCGCGATCTTTCCTTTCTCTTCTATGTCCTATCCTCACCCCATACTTACTCATCACACATTACATTCTCTACACTACCACACATGTCGGGAGACCAGTCGGGAGTTAAGAGTTTGTCCCAACTGGAGCGAGATACCCTGATGGCGGGAGATTCCTGGTTGGGAAAACCCGCAATCTGACGAGTATGTCGGCGCCAGATCTCGTCACCCATCTGGGGAACATCTCTGCTACCTCTCCGGATGTAAAAACATGCACTACACTTATGGGACTAATCTTAGCAGTTAACTCGCCCGATCACGAATCAATCAGTCGATCGGTGTTTTTAAAAACATCGCTGAATTTTGGTCGACGTATTATTAACATCGACGGTTTAATTTTTACCATCGATGTTTAGTAGGTTGGATGTCGCATCACTGGTGTGCCGGGGACGTGGAAATACCGAGAGCATAGGCGGCGATGCGGCTGCGCGCCGCACGTGGCCCGACTGTGGGATTGGGAGCGGGAGCGGAGCGGAGCTGAGCGCGGGCGCAAAATGCAGCGCGTGACGGCCAATGGAGGTGCGTGGCACACACGCGCAGCCTCCTCAAGCGGCTCCCACGCGCCGCTGGAATCCGCGATCAGCTGACAGGCTGGACGCGGTCGGGGAAGTGATTCAGCTACGGAGTAATGGGCCCTGGGAAGTTCAGATGGAATTTGCATTTACGCGCTTTATTTAAGCTCATTTATGAGCTTTCTGTTCTTATGATGAATAGGCCGACGAATATGGCGGAAGGACAATGGCAAATTTACTTTGCTTTTAATTTTAACTTTGTGAAAGTTTTCATGTCATCTCTCTATTATTTCCTTACATTATTTCATCATAAATGTATATTTCATAGTTGTACTTTCGATAACTATAGATTAAAATTAGTCTTTTGTCAATCGTTTAGGTGATTTCAACAACATTACGCTTTAAATTTTCCGTTACTGGAATAGTTTTGACCTGCTGCCCCTTTCGAGTCTTTGATGGCTTAGCGTTTCTGCTAAAATGTGGAATCTTCTTTTGCTTCTTGAGTGTAATATTACCTATTTTTCTCACCAGATGAGACTGGCTAGTGCTCCACGTGCATATGGTTTTCCTCATTCTATCACAGATGCGACGCATATGCCCATTTCTGGGGGGTGTAACTAGTGAACTAGCATCACCTGTAGGCACCATCATGCTAGTTCCGAAGAAGTGGGCTATGACATCACATAGTTAACGATCGGCTGTGGTCCATAGGCTCATACGGGGCGCAAGGCGAGGCCAAATTCTGCGGAATGGCGTCGCCATCTGACACACAAACTTGGCCCACAGCCCAAGCTTTTGCGTCACAAAGGCAGAGCAGGAAATTTGGAAAATATGGGGTTGGAAAGTCCAACATGCGACTACACATATTAAAGATCCACGCTCTGGCGCGATTCGAACTCGCAGCCCATCGTTTTGAGACCTGCAGACTGCGTTCATGCCGTAACGAACTCGGCTGTCCAACCCGGCCCGTCACTTGAATGTTCAATACGAAAATCCATTGTGATATTCCCAGCCCGACCGGCCATACCAGAATATGAGATGTCGAACGCGTTATACATGCAATAATAAATTTTAGCATTGTCCTCTACTTATATTTTTTCCGACGGATTTCAATTGAACCCCAACCCCAGGTTATCAACCGAATCAGTTACAAATTCCTTGCATCCATCCCCTTTGCTAGTTCATTGAAGATGCTATCTTTTGGTCTTGCAACGTATGCTAAAGGGCCGTCGCCAGCTCCTGCAGGAAGTTGAGCTTTGTCCTATGGTCTTATTTTTCTGACACACTTCAACCGAACCCCTGCATCAGGTCGTGACAGAACCTTTCACAAATCCCACGCATCCATCACCGAGTCATTGAATGCGCTATTTCTTGATGTTGCAGCGTATGCTGAAGAGCCGTCGCCAGCTCCTGCAGCGGAAATACCGCACCATCCACGGCCCCCATAAGCGCACGCAGTGAGACAGCGGTGGTGCGGCACGGCGCGGCGCCCCGCTCCACCCCGCCTCTCCCCGCCACACGTCTCGCCTCCACGCCCTGTACCCCACAGCGCGCGCTATGCCTCGCCTCTCCACGCCACGCCACGCCCCGCCCTGACCAGGGCGTCTGCCTGGCGCAGGGCCAGCCTTCATCTGCCTTAGGAATCCAGGTTGTTAGACCAGTATTATTGCAATTCATGGAAGGTGCTCGGCAACCTACGGATACACGTAACGTACTCCCAAATTTCTGAGAAACGTTATAAAGGAGGTTCAGAATAAATGTTGCAAACTTCTGGAGCATTTAGGGAGTCGAAGATGATCACTTTTTGCCAATTAACTTGTGATGGGAAATCTTCTACGCATGCAATTTTGAACATCGCGCCCCTCATTGGTAGAAAACTCATCTTGAACTAGTATATTGTAGGTACACGTTCTAAGTCAAAGAGATTTCCTGTACAAGCACACGATGAGTTCCCTACTACTCAGAGACACTAAGTTGAAAAGTGTGTATGTGAAACGTCTTTATTTGATTTTCCCTAACATGTCCAGTGGCAGAAAGTGATTTTAGACGCCCATACATGCCCTAGAAGTTTATAACGTTTATTTTCAACCAAGCTCTATAAGAGATATGAGGAGTTAAATTTGAATATATTTACTATTCCAAATTTTTAAGATTTACACTTTCTTACACTTCAAAAATATTAGATATTCAGTCATTCTTTTGGTGGTCATCTTTTGCGTGAGAATTGTATAAAGGTAAACCTTAGTAGTATTATTCATGATCCTTCCGTGATTCATGATATGAAATGCTCAGAACTCTGTAAAATATGCTTCCAAATATCGAATGATTGTGTTATTTCGATGTAGATTTGAGCCAGATGTATTGGCGGCGTGATATTTGCTGGTAGCCTTTTCTCATGTTTATACTTGTACTTAATTTTGGGTGACTATGGGTTCCTACTAAAGTCGCATCCATGCCAAATACAAATAAATGCGTATGATGATGAATATTGCCTAGCGGCTATTTATTTTTTACAGTTTTTTATTGAATAAATTGTTTTATTTGTACAAAGATGTTACTGGCGTGTACATACGATATTATTTTTCTCCTGAATATACACAATAGATAATGAAAAAATTCAGGGAGAACCACACTAGACTCGACAGCGACAACTTATTTATGGAATCCACGAAAAAATTGTGCTTCCTTGTAGATAAATTGATGTTCGCATAAAGATAAGCGTTACGTCATTGCGTTCTGATCAGTTAATTAGTTTCAGACAAGAAGACAAGCGGCGTTTCTTCAATGCAGCTTTGTATGTAATATATTTGAGAGTCGTAGTAATAAATTATATCACAACTGGATGAAAAACAAGGTGCCATGTCTCAGGAGTAAGGTAGATGAAATTATTTAAATATAAAAGAAGTATTTTGTTTTTATTCCAGTTGTGAATTTCATTTTATTTTTTGTCATTTTATTTTCCACTGCCCTTTTCCATGCCTCTATATTTTATTTCAGTGAGAATACTCATGATTAATTAAATGTTAACAATTTTGTAGATAGTTACAATTCATGAATTATAATGCGGTATCTGAAATTTTTTATCACGAAAACATTTCCAGAAAAACTGAAAGTACAGAGAATTAACTGAGAAAGCACTGAACTGTTCATCATAGTTTTATGTGTGTCTGCTATTTTATTTCCTTTTAATTGATTGATTTGTTTCTTGTTTCCGGGCGCGTCAACTGCTTTGGTCATTATTCCCGTTAGTGTAGTGCAAGTTTTCTCGGGAGATGGCGGTGATCTTGCCCCGCCGGATGGCGAGATCCGGCGTCGACCTACCGTCGGCTAGTGGGGTTTCCCCCTAACCAGGACTCTCCCACCAACGGGGTACCGCCCCACCCGGGACAAGCTCTAAGCTCCCGACCGGTCTCCCGGAATATGTGGTAGTGTAGTGCATGTTAGTGTAAGTGTGTGTGTAAGGGGAGAGGATAGGACAAGGAAGAGGAAGGACAGATCGCGCGAGGTCCGTGGCCCATTTGTTAGGGTACTTCTCCGGCATTCGCCTGGTGTTGATCGGAGAAACCATGGAAAACTACCGATCTGATCAGCCGGCCACTAGAATTCTCCTCCAGACAGCGACTGAATTCGACCTAGCTGAAAAGCTAGTGTCGAAAATCCTGCCGCCGTCACGACTCGAACCTAGGACCTTCAGGTGAGAGGCGCAGCATTTCTTTTTCACGAGACGACTCTGAAATGTCTTCGAAAGTTATATGTGCTGCAATCGAAATCATGCTAATTTCATGTTTGTGGCCTACGATTGACGATACAAGAAATGTTTTATTGTTTTTTAATCGCAAATCATTAAAAACTGAAATTTACAACTAGATTATCATTATAACAGGAATATAAATGGTATTTTGACATCTCTTCGTGGCCTTCTCTCCGTTTCGGGCAATAAGTAGCTTTGAGAACACAAGGGTAGTTAATAATTGCGAACCTGGGAACATTCCCATGCAAGTGTTCAACTTACAACTATGTTTAGTCGGGGGAACCGTTCCAAACATGAATACTTTAAGAGGTAGCGTTCAAGCTTTCATTTTCAACACGGATCCCTCCAATCTCGCAGCAAGGGCTGCGTCATGAAGCTGCGAGGTAATTGCATCCGCGAGGCCTGGCGATGGGTTCCGAAGACCGGGAAACCCGCGCGCGCTCTGGCGGGCGGGAATCCCGCGGCCTTGGCATGTCTCCTATCATTGAACGTGCGACAGTTGAGGCAGCGGGGCCTGAATCCGCGATGGGCGGCCCCGCAGCATTGCGATGCGTGGCCGCCGGGCAGCCGCCCTGGGCGCGGTGGGTTGGGAGGGCGGCGCCCGCCCCGCGCGGGAAGCCCAGCCCTGCCGAGGCCGCAGCCGCAGCCACGATATCCGCGAGACGGTAGGTAGATCAAAAACCAGGGCCTGCGGACAAGATTGATTGATTGTTAGTGACTCCGGGCGCGTCAACTACTATGGTCATTAGTACCGTACGTGTAGTGCATGTTTTTGGTTGGGAGGTGGCGGTGATCTTCGACGGTAGGTAGATCAAAAACCAGGGCCTGCGGACAAGATTGATTGATTGTTAGTGACTCCGGGCGCGTCAACTACTATGGTCATTAGTACCGTACGTGTAGTGCATGTTTTTGCTTGGGAGGTGGCGGTGATCTTCGACGGTAGGTAGAACAAACCCATGGCTTCCGGATAAGATTGATTGATTGTTAGTGGTTCCGGGTGCGTCAACTACTATGGTCATCTGTACCGTACGTATAGTGCATGTTTTTGCTCGGGAGGTGGCGGTGATCTTCGACGGTAGGTAGAACAAACCCAGGGCTTCCGGACAAGATTGATTGATTGATTGCTAGGGACTCCGGGCGTGCCAACTACTATGGTCATTAGTATTGTACGTGTAGTGCATGTTTTTGCTTGGGAGGATGGCGAGTTCCGGCGGCGACCTATTGTCGACTAGCGAGATTTTTCCCAACCAGGTATCTCCCACAAGCTGGGCACCGCCCCACACGTGACAATCTCTTAAGCTCCCGACCAGTCTTCCGATATGGGTGGTAGTGTAGTGCATGTTAGTGTAGGTGTGTGTGTGGGGAGAGGATAGGACAAGGAAGAAGAAGGAAAGATCGCGCGCGGTCGGTGTCCCGTTTGTAGGGTACTGCTCCTGCATTCGCCTGGTGTTTTGTTCGGAGAAACCGCGTATAACTACCAATTAAAGCAGCTGGCCGCTAGAGGTCTTCTCCAGGCGGCGACTGAATTCGACCTGGCTGACAAGCTGGTGTCGAAAATTGCCACCGTCGAGACTCGAACCTAGGACCTTACGATTAGAGGGACCGCAGTGACGTCAGTGGTTGCCCTGAGATATCTCTCCCGGTAATTGATTGATTCCAGCCACGTGAATTGCTGTGGTCGTTAGTTCCGTAAGTGCGGTGCATGTTATTTCTTTGTGTGGAGGCGGTGATCTTTCCCTGCTGGATGGTAACTCAGGCGCTATGCTACACGTCGACTAGTGGTTTTCCCTAACCAGGTATCTCCTTCCCGTGGGGAGAAACTCTGATCTCCCGACTGGTCACCAGACATGTGTAGTTGTGTAGTCCAAGTGAGTGTGTGTATGTGTGAAAGTAAGGGGTGACGATAGGACAAGGAAGAGGAAGGAAAAATCACTCGTGGTCCGTAGTCCTTTTATTAGAGTACATGTTAGGATATTGATTAGTGCTAAGTAGCTAGTGGCGAAAATCCTACCACAGCCGCCACTCGAAGCCTAGGATCTCCCGGTCAGAGGCATTGCAATGTCATCAGTTCATACCTTGACCCACTCGAGACAGTTTACTGGACAAGACTAAAGAGTGCAACGATAGAGGCGCTAGTGTCGCCAGGTGCGGCTTTGCGTTCCAGTGATTGTCAACTTCGAAATGTAAAATCTGCCCGCCCTTTTTGCAATTTGTGCACAACTCAGGCACTCGGGTGTAAGTGATGACTTTTGCGAAATTTAGACGACTGACTTATTATACCTTTCTTGTGAAGGAGATACAAAGTTGTTTTCTTAACACATTAGCTGTCGAGTTCAGAAAAATAACCCGCAGCCCACTCCGTGTACACTTTTCTATGTAACGTGAAACATCAGTTATCATTATTTGCGTACGAACTCAATTATAACTATGTAATGTACTTATTATTAGTAACTATAAAAATTATTATTATTATTATTATTATCGTTTTTCTCTTGTTATTGTTGACTTTATATGATAAAAATTGAATGCTGTTTTGCAAAATAGGTAATATGCAGGAATCAAGGATTTATAATTCTAAAATGTACAGGAAAAACACCCATATGCAATGTTTTTTTTTAAAATAAAACACAAAAGCCCAAGGCCAGAGCGTCGTTAATAACTCGGAAATGTGAAGCGAAAGGACGCTTGGGTGGACGGAGAAGTTACGTTAGAAGGTTTCGTGAAATTAAAAATTTACTACCGACACAGCAGAACACGAAACTGAACGCCTTGACTCTCAATAGCCTTAGAAACTTCCCACCAGCAGTCACAATCCTGTTCATCACATAATATCTGTTGTTCCTCGTCACATTAGCGTACTTCTCCTACCCTAGCCACTCGTGTTGCCTGTTGTGCCCTTCATCCGGAAGAAGTTTGAAGACACTTTCAAGCTATTCCTACTTCGGACTTCACGCATTTTAAATCAACCCACTAAATTGGGATCTAGCCAGATTCTGACATAAGCCTGTGTCGTAACTCGAAATATTTCCGAATTCATGTACCCGGGCGCATCAACTGATATGGTCATTAGTCCTGTTAGTGTAGAACTTTTTGTATTCCCGGAGGTAGCACTGTCCCTTCCCATTAAACCGTGAGATCCGGCGCCAACGAACATGTAGACTTGCGAGGTTTTCCCTGTATGCGTTCCCAGCCCCCAGCTGGGACAGGCTGTAAGTTCCCAACATGTTTGATACTGCGGTGCATTTTAGTGTATGTGGATGTGAGAGAGGGGAAAGGATAGAACAAGGGAGAAGAAGGAAAGATCATGCGCAGTCCATGGCCCGATTGCTACACTTGGGTTTTCGTAACGTAGCCGATTACATTAGGTCATTTTTACACCTCCCGCCTTATAAAATGAAACTTGTTAATTAATTCGCGAACGTCCCTCTCAACGGGGCTAATGGCCTCAAGCATGTACCTATCACCATTATAAAGATTCATTTTATAAGGCAGGAGGTGTAAAAATGACCTCATGTCATCGGCCACGTTATAAAAACCGAAGTATAGGGTACTGTTCTGTTACTCGCCTGGTACTGAACAGAGAAACTACGCAAAACTATCGATCAGAGCAGCTGTCAGGTAGATTTCTCCTCCAAACAGTGGCTGAATTCGGCGTAAGTATTGGATTAACTAGTGTCGAAACCCCTGCCACTATCAGAACTCGAGCCCCACGACCTTCACGCCAGAGATATTGCAGGCAAAAGGTTATGCAGCCGCTGACACCTCTCACCCGGTGGTTATTTCTAAAGATATACTATTTCGAAGAGTCGTAATATTTTTTTCGACTACTTAAAAGTGAAATTTACAGAGGATGAGTGTTCGAGGAGTGCTCCAAGACCAACAATATCCGAACGTGAGTCTACAAAAAGCATTGTGTCACGCACCAGATAGGGTTGCGATATCATTACCGATGTTTTCAAAACATCGATGTGCAGTTAAAAATATCGAGTATTTAAAAATCTATGTGTTGTTGAACATCGATGTTTTGTGCTCGATGTTTTTACATCTCGATGTTGTGTTCGTGGATGAAAAATGCCCTTAATCACAATTTTATAAATCTTCAAGTGTCAAATGATAACTCTTGGTACCGTAATCTCTGTTTGAACCAAACAAACGCCATTTGTACAACCTTCATTGAGCAGCCGATTCCTCACCCGAGATGAGCGTGATGCTCTTCTATTTCCTTCGTGTTTCCTCGTATTTTGCTCACGACGCGTTTTTTAAACTAATTAAATTTTGTGCCTACGAATTTAATGTTAGAGGTTACCAATCCGAACTTTAAAACATCGATAGTTTTGAGGATTGCTGTAACTTTTCGAGGTGCAAAAACGCCCTATTGTTACGAAGCTTTTGCACCCTCGAACGTTAAAGCAATCGGCAGCACTATCGATCTTCCACGCATGCGCAATTTGAGATTCGCGTCGCTTTTGTGCATCTGTGCATGCGCAGAAGATGGAGATTGCAGTCAATTGCTCTCCGCTATGGCGTTCACAAACTCCCTATTTGGTAATTTGTGCACCCTCGAACACTAAAGCACTATCGATCTTCTGCGCATGCGCAGTTGAAGTTTTCCATCATTTTAGTGTATTCTGCGCATGCGCAGAAGATTGATAGTGATGTCCGCTATGGCGTCCACAAACTTCCTATTAGGGAGCAGTCGACTGCAATCTCGATTTTCTGTGCATGTGCAGATGCACAAAAGCAACGCGAAACTCAAATTGCGCATGCGCAGAAGATCGATAGATCTTTCGATTGCTTTAACGTTCAAGGCTGCACAAACTCACTACTACCACCGAACTTTCAATTTTTGTCGATATCGCATGGTTGTCGTCGATGTTTTGTTGTCGTCGTCGCATCATCGGCAGCAGGTGGCGCGGCGCCCAGTTGGCGGCGGCGCACGTGACGTCGGAATTCCCGCGGCGCGCGCATCAGCGTGCCTGCGTGCTGGCCGGCCCGGCGCGCCGTCGCGTCAGCCGCCGCCACCGTCACCGTCACCTTCGCCGCCAAGCGCAACCGCCACCGCCACCGCCGCCGTCGCCGTCACCCCCGTCACCACCGCCGCCGCCGACGCCCCCGCCGCTGCCGTTACCGTCAACACCGCTGCCACCGCCGCCGTCGCCGCCGCCGCCACCGCCGCCGTCACCGACCACCGCCGCCGCCGACGCCCCCGCCGCTGCCGTTACCGTCAACACCGCTGCCACCGCCGCCGTCGCCGCCGCCGCCACCGCCGCCGTCACCGACACCACCACTACCGCTGCCACCGCCGCCGTCGTTACCACCACCGCCATCGCTGCTGCCACTTCCACCGCCACCGCCATCACCATCACCACAACCACCATTGCCGCCGCCGCCGCGCCGCCACCACCATCGCTCCCGCCGATGACGTCCCCGCCGCTGCCGTTACCACCACCGCCATCGCTGCTGCCACTTCCACCGCCACCGCCATCACCATCACCACAACCACCATTGCCGCCGCCGCCGCGCCGCCACCACCATCGCTCCCGCCGATGACGTCCCCGCCGCTGCCGTTATCGCCACCGCCACCTCCACCTCCGCCGCCGCTGCCGTCGTCACCGCCACCGCCCCCGCCACCGACGCTCCCACCGACGCTGCCACCGTCGCCACCGACGCCGTCGTCACCGCCACCACCACCACCACCGACCCTCCGCCGCCGCCGCCGCTGTCACGTCACGCGCCAGGCGGAAGCGGAAGGACGTGCGCGGCGCGGCGCCCGGCGTCTCCCCCCCGTCGGGGCGTGGGCGACGCGTCGCACGCGCAGTGAGCCCTATGGCAGCCGGAAGGCAGCTCTCCCGGTCCCGCACCCGCTTCCGGGCTGCGGATAGCGCTTGGTGCATACTCCAGCGATGCTCCGCTTGGGATTGATTATATAAGAAAGGGCTTGATCATGATACAAGTTGCATGCGATGTATGTTTTGCGTCGTGGGCTTGATGTTCGGTTTATCAATCGGCTGCAGTAGCTCAGCGGCAGAATCCTGTGCAGCATCATTGTCAGCAGTATCCCGTGGTTCGAGACTCGGTGATGGCGGCTTTTCGGCATTAGCTAAATAACTGGTTTTAATTCAGTCTATTTATCGAGAATTCTAGAAACGCTTCGCGCAATAATAAGAACAAAAGCGAGATATCGTTTACGAATGAAGAAGACTTCCTTTGGTGTGGATATGGCTTAACTGTTTACTGCCTCAAACTCTTCAATTTGAGCCTTTAAACGATTGTATCACTCACTATTCCTTTTAGAGTAAAATTGAGAGAGAAAGGGTAATCATATCCACATCGCTACCGTCTGCTATCACACTATGGTTAAGAATTTTAATAAAAATATGTTTATGGTCTCATATGTTCTGAGTATCCTATATTGTCTACTGAAGATACTATATAGTATTTGTTCGGCATCAGCCTAAGAAAACGAAAGAATATTTAAAAAAATATTTTAATAATATTTAAAAATTATTGCCCAGAATTTCATATCCCTTCTGTTTATAATATGCAAAGAAATTGTCAATTGTGTACCGTTTGTAATGCATCTATACAATTCGCGATTCGTGTACTACAGCTGAAAAGGGACCGTCCCCACCACCACCATGAATTCATCAAAATTATGAAATCAGAAAAATTAAAATTTTGCAGCTTGTGAGAAAAGGAAAATACTTGAAACACATGAAAAGCAATTAGCGCGACGTCTCCAGGATTTATCGTCCACCTTGTGCAGTTTCAACGCCAGTGAAATGCTGCTGCTGATGCTACTACTACTACATAGTAAAAAATATTTTAAAAATGGTTTCTTTCTTTCTTTAAGTTTTTTTTATGTTTTTATAACTGTTTTAGCGTTTCTATTTTTTCAATTGAATTTTTTAGTTACCTCCTCGCAACGCTTCTGCTTATCTCGAAAAAAGGTCATTCACTGCACTTTTTCATTAGAAACTACCATCTGGGACTTTCAGAATGACATTTTGTACTCGCGAACTACAAGGACCTATCACTACCTACTACTATGACTATAAAACCCAAAAATGGAAAGTCGTTGTAGAAGGCGAAAGTGGGATTGCAGAATCATTCCAGAGAACGGAACAAGAGGCATTGTTCATCCGTAATGGGTAGTATGTGCACGTCGCCAATGGTGCTTGAATGTCCCGCCCATTATGTTCGCTGCGTAGAACGGCGTTTCCTTGCAGATGCGTCAGGTCATTCTTTCATTTACTAGAAACTAGCGGGGTGGAATGAAATGGTTTCGCTGAAGTACTGATCACAGCTAATTCATTTTTACGCAAAGACTGGTGTTGCTCTGGGAAGATGACGGAGATGTACTTGACCTCAGTTTTTCGTGGAAAATAAAATGCAATGAAATTAATATTTTCCTTTCGTTAGTACCGTTAGGACGCTCGGAGGCTCAACCGGTAGCGGTAGCTCAGTGCATCAACTGATGTCACTATAGTGCCTCTGACCGCGAGGTCCTAGGTTCGAGTCCTGACGGCGGCAGGATTTTCGACACTAGCTTTTCAGCTAAGTCGAATTCAGTCGCTGTCTGGAGGAGAATTCTACAACAGACGATCAACACCAGGCGAATGCCGGAGCACGGACCACGCGCGATCTGTCCTTCCTCTTCCTTGTCCTATCCTCTCCTCTTACACACACACACACACACACACACACACACACACGAACATGCACTACACTACCACATATTCCGGGAGACCGGTCGGGAGCTTCGAGCTTGTCCCAACTGGGGCAGTGCCCCGCTGGTGGGAGAGTTCTGGTTAGGGGGAAACCCCACTAGCCGACGGTAGGTCGGTGCCGGATCTCGCCATCAAGCAGGAGGATCACCGCCATCTCCCGAGAAAAAAAACATGCACTACACTAACGGGACTAATGACCGAAGCAGTTGACGCGCCCGGAAACACGATAAAATCAATCAATGAATCGGAAGCTCACGTTACCAAACCGTATCCAAGATTCTACGTTGAATTTCATGAAGAGTGGCACATTCAGTTTCTTTCAATCTGTGCCGGAGAGCATTAAGTTTCAATGTTACTTTTTTTCCCTTGGACTTTTATCCAGGCGACAGCCGGTTGCCCTTTACGTCCCGAAGGGACGCATTTTCGACCATACACTAGACAAACACTCTTGCGGGCTCCTCAGATCTGGGGTCAGCAGAACGCGAGGCCCTCCGCGACAACACACACAAAGTCAAGGGACAAACAGCCATGCCCAAGGCGGGACTCGAACCCGCGACCCTTCGGATCGAAGCGCTGAGTCGGTACTCGCTCTTAGCCACCTCGGCCATCCAGGTCGGCTTTTATGTTACTTCCTGGCGAATATTCAAACCAGCTGCCGCATCACAGAAGACACCAGCACGGCGTCTACCAATGGAGCTGAGCGTTGCGTCGCTTCTCGGCATTTTCGGAGAAACTGACGAGAGGAAACATCGGTTGTCGCACACTATTGTTTTTAAATAGCATCAAGTGTTTTATATTTACTATTCATTTAATCTATTAATCAAATAAAAGTTTTTTTGTTATAAATTATAAACACGGTATGCAACGGTGTACCTCGAACGTTGAACACGAACCAAAGCTTTTGGAAATTAATAAAATTCCTGCAGTGCTTGGACTATTTTTTGCATATCTTTACTGTGAATTAATTTATTGTGCTTTGAGAGCCACATGCGATAAATGATAGTCTCCTGAAGTTTCTGTCCTTAGTATTATGACATCTACTGAGTCAACAAACGGTTCTTCTTTACATTCTAATTATCCTTTTCACAACTTTTTCGTTGTTCCGCTTACATGTTGATACTACCATAGTAATCTTTCAGTATCTTATATATATGACTTCAAGAGTTGACGGAATGTGTAAGAGTGAGTAGAAGTTGTGTAAACACGTTATATGTCTATATATTGCTAGGATATGACTCCTTAGGTCCGACGAGAGGAGATACATCACACTTGTGGTCAAATTCAGCAGAAAGTTTTGAGTGTTTTTAGCAAAGCATTAAATAATTCAGAGCACTTTCTTCGCATATCTGATAAATTCTTAAACCAAAATCTATTAATTTTATCGCTACCAGAGCTCTTACAATTCTTCGTTAGGCTTATTGTTTCAATTTGGAAGCTCTGCATGGGCACAATCGACTCTGCTGATTTGCATACCGTTTCAATCCAATTTGCTTCAACAATATATTCCACTTCAACCGACTAAATATCTGCGCAATATATTTCGATTTCTCTAGTGCTGCTTGGCTCAGTGTCTTCTATGTGTAAAGATTTATAGTATGTTTTCAGGTCTCTTTTAAAGCTGTCATTAGGATTCTATCTCCTCTGACATTATTATCACGTCTTATCCGTATGCACCCTTAATTTGGGTTTGAGTCACATGATATGTTATTTGGTTTAACAAATTGAGCATAAACTATCTGGAAGAATGAAGGGAAAAAGTGGAGTCTACATATTAAAATGTGATAGTTGCAATTCTGCATATGTGGAACAAACAGGTAGGAAGTTTTCCTGTAGGCTAGAGGAACACCTCAGATCTTGGAGACTGAAACAAGATCATTCCACATTTGCCAACTACCTTATTCAAAATAACCACTCTTTCGATCCTGATACTAATTTCAAAATTCTTCATTTCGAAAATAAAGGCACCAAATTAAATATATTAGAAAATTTAGAAATCTTAAAATTATGCAAAAATCCCAACCTTTTATGCCTTAATGAGCAATCCATAGTAAAATCCAGCCCCATCATAAATTTATTAATTGACTAGCTTTACCATCCGTTCATTTCCTCCCTAACCTTCCCGCAGTCTGCATTCGTACAGTGTACGATCAAAATGGCGTCATACTTTGACGACTTTCCATGAAATTATGCGTTTAATCTGTGTTACTTGGGTAAGTACTAATTTTAAATAATTATTTTATTGTTCACTGTTTCTATATGATTTTGTTGACGTTAATACATGTGTGTTTGTTTATGTACTTAATTGTAAATTGTAGAACCACTGAAGATGGGAAGAGTGTTCCCGAAACACGTGTCTGGCTATATGTAATTATATTAAAATTACATTTAATGCTATTGTGGTAGACACCTCATTGACCCCAGATAGTTTATCATGGAGTAACACAAAATCTCTGCTGCCACCACAGAATTTATTCAAATTGAGCGTGTTTATTGCACATTTTGTTAATGGAGAAAATTCCCTCAAGTTTCTTACTTTTACTATCGGGAAGTGTGAACAATCGACAGGAGTGAAACATGATACATTCATGTCGTTCGTACGGTTGACGAGAACGGACAATGCCTTCTGAGCAACGGGAAGCAGGACTGGCTGGTGCCACTGGCCCGGACCGGCCTTTGGCAAGGTCGCCAGCTGCCCGCTACCAACTCCCCGAGCGTGCACCGATCCGCAGCTCTGCCCACTGGCGCGTCATTTCCTGTTCCGATGACACCGAAACCCATTCCATTCGGTTCCTGCTTTAAAGAAAATAAGCAGGAATAGGAGGAGAGGACCGCAATATGTCGGAAAAAGTTTATGTACGTAGTTGTGGAGAGGGTAAAGGCAAAGTATTCCTTTCAAAGTGTCAAATCAAAAATGAGATAGCCGATTCAAGTAACCCTGTAAACCCTATTTTTTGGTTAACCGTACAAGTTTCAAATATGATTAATTTTTACATTTATGCAACAAATTACTCGTAAAATTAATTTAATATTTTATCATTTATCACGATCATTATGAATTTGCTGCGAAGCAGCAAATGCTAAACAACGCTATTTCGTAATTCTTTAGGCATAATAGGTCAGAGCGTTCTTATTCGATTTTTAGATTCAATTTCAATTGAAAACGAATTATGTATTATAAAAGGAAGAGGATCGCTTTCTAATTGTAATGAACACACGTTTCATTATCGTGTCAACCTATTTAAATGTATTTCTTCCTCCTCGGCTTACTTGCTTTTTAGGAATTTCAAACAGAATTTTGAACATTGTGAGTACACGGCGATGTAGAAAACATGAGTTTTTTTGTGTTGAATAGAATTGGTTTATTAGGTTTTAAACCAATATAGAAAGAGATAAACATAGATTAATATATGACAGCAATACAATTAAATATATTTGATTGAAAACACGAAATTTATTTCATGTTGATGAGTTCGATTTCTCTGTAGACAGTGACACGCATATCGGCTACGAAGGACGTATTCATTCCGACTGCCAAAAAACTGTTAAGGAAAACATGAAACCGTGGGGTTTGAGAAAATTTAGAACGTACGTTTTACAGTTGTTTTACAAATATCAACAGTACTTACATCATTCTCCTTTCTTCGAGAAGCGAATTATTTTTCTGTTCCATTTAAAGACTCAAAGTGATGTCTACCAATTACCAATGTTAAATACAAAAACAAACCCAAAATTGGAATGGGTGACCCATGCCTCACCTATTCCAATTTGTGAATGGATGACGCATGGTCAAGACCACTGCATGAATTTAAATAGATTCTAAAATAAATGATAGTCTTTTTTGAATATTTTCTTCCTCATTTAACATCATCAATCAATATACCGTTGAAAAAACTTGCATTATTGAAGAAATATTTCCATTTATTGTTACAATTAATGTATCAAAACTTTTTAATTTATGGACATTTTTAATTTAATTTGTTATTTGCTTTCGTTAAGTATAAGACTTAATAAGAGGAATTATTCCAGCCAATGTTGAAAATTTCTTTAAAAAAATCTTAGCGTTACGAAACACTAAACTATGATCCTCCTACCTCTATGAACGTAACCTCAAACCTTCCCCATCTCTAGCGCCACATAATTTATGGACGGTCCCTAATCACTATTGGTCTACACCATCAAAAATGATGCTGAACAAAACCACACACAGTGGTGTACGAAAAAGTAGACAGCACACTATTCAAGAACAAAAACAACTAACTAATACTCTCATAAAACACTGGAATGTTAAATATTTTATCGAAAAGTCTTTACGAATACTTTGATAACATAATTTAAATTAAAATAGTTCTTTACTTTCCAAAAATTGTTTGAAAAAATGTTGTTTCATAATGCAAAACGTTAATACCAAATATTGAATGACAATTCCTGAGCACTGAGCTATCGCTTCCCGGTGCGAAAGCATAGAAGAAGCCGGAGTTATGACAGCACGAATAGTATGTTCAGTTGTGGTCCTCACTGGACGCAGATAGTGCTCATGAAAAATTCGCGTGTCGAGTTGCAACTCCACTACGATGTTCGCCCGAACAGTTTTGCCAGTGCTCAAGGAAAGTTGAGACGCGAGGCCGTCGGGGCGTGTGTGTGTAAACGCTATAGACTGTTGACCGCCCTTGTGCGTCAATGCACAACAGCCCGCCGTCCTCTCAGGCCCTCCAGAAGACGCTCAACCAGCCAGGTGTAGGAGCGCCGAGCCAAGGGCAAAAGTACAATGCCGGAGGTCGCTGCCCTTCCCAACGAAGACGGACAATGGCCAGTAAAGGGGCTGGGACCTACCGAGGATATGTCTATAACGTAGCTGCAGGCTAGATTGTAAACAGCGCCTGATCCACCGATCATTATTTAGTGACCAATCAATTCAATTCATTAGAATGTTTTTGATCTTTGAGTTTAAAGACAGAACATTTGACATTGTAATTGCTTTATAATAATATATATTAGTATATATATTACATGATACCTACAGCGCAACGTTTCGGAAAGTAATTGTTTCGATCATCAAGCTTAATTGACAAAATAAATAAATATTTTGGTCAGATATAAACAGATATAAATGATCAGATATAAACATATAAATATATTATTAATGTACACTAGTCACATCAAAATATAAACATATAAATATATTATTAATGTACACTAGTCACATCAAAACGCATCTTGATAGCAAAGAATGAAATTTGCGTATCTCAGTAAAATATATTCAATTAAATTCGATTCAATTCTATGATGTCTTATTTTTCATGGCGACGCTGAGGCCATCAGGCCTGCTCTTCACCCGAACCTGCAAATTTCACTATGCTCCTTTCGCCATCTGTCAGCGAAAGAAGTTATCACTTGGGCAACGAAGCAGGCGATATCAACCCATATATCTCCTACATGTATAAGTAAACTTATGTCAGAATTCACTTTTTTTTACTGTTTCCTGCATGAAACTGCCTTCTCACGTTCGAAACTTCCTCCATTTCAGAGCAGCCGGGCTGAGGGAGGTATATTACGTCAGATTGTATGGCCCAGAATTGCGGTCTATTACAGTACTAAAAGATATTTCAAGAGACGTAGAGTATCACGTTATAGCTCAATATCTTTAATTGCACTTGAATAATGCGTAGCGCAACCGTACATATCAACCCATATAGACATATAGACTGGTTGTAAAAACTATTCTTTTTCGTGTTGAGTGACCCTGTAAACCGAATCTACTTGGAATTTTTGTTCCGATTCTGAAACAGTTCGCCTATACTATGTATAAACGACAAAAATATTTTTTAAATGTGTTTTAAATAGTTTTAATCGGTGTGCTAACGAAAGTTCGTATGTTACGTATTAGCCTGTTGAAGATACAAAAAAATTCGAAAACTTGATAAGCTGATGAAGTTCTTATTTTACTCCTCTTTAGTCGCGTGAATGTTTACCTTTAAGAGCCGCGTCATGGAGAAAGCCTTCGGGATTAAAAACTGGGCGGAAAACATTTAAACAATCAAAAGTGTCCAATTTTGGGTTTAAAAAAGCTTTGCTAGATCCGCCTTTAAAAGATTACTCACAATTTATCACTTTGGGTCTTGAGATGGCTAATATATCCTTGCCGGTTAAAATATCTCTGAAAGTTTGGATGGGACTGAAAACCGCAACAAGTCCCAGTTCCAGGTAGTCGTCCATTGACTCCAAGAAACATTTTAATATATTGATGTCGTGTAATTATATTTATCATTGCAAAGAAACAAAGTTTATGTCGAATGCCTTTTCTGACGCTCCTCAGAATACGAAGTTTTGATCTTCGTCCCCCTATTGGATTCGTCACCAATCTCACCATCAGTATTTTCATTTAGACATCTAAAACAATTTTTCTCTGCTCCTCTTTTAGCATTCATATTTACATGTCACCAACAATTACAAACAAAAGCTCCAAAAAGCTCACAGAACTGGAAGGAGAAATCAAACACGGGAATGATCGTGTCATGGAGATAACCTCCGGGTCAACGCAAACAGTTAGAAAATCGTCGCCACCAGTCGAGGTTTCAACTCGCACTCCTGTGCAGCTTACAATCGCTTTGAAAGACATTCGCTAAAAGGGAGTTACCGTAAACACCAGGTCCATTCCCAGTTAAGCAATGAAGTAATGGGCAAACAAAAACAATTCAGGTAACCTCCGTTACGCGTCTAAAGGACAACTTTTTCATTAGAAAACTTTATGAATTTATTTCATGTTTACCTTCATTAATAGTGTCCTTAAGCGCATTACAATCAATGCAACCGGGAGCTCAGTGCATCAGCTGATGTCACTGCAGCGCCTCTGACCGGGAGATCCTGGGTTCGAGTCCTGACGGAGGCAGGATTTTCGACACTAGCTTTTCAGCTAGGTCGAATTCAGTCGCTGTCTGGTGGAGAATTCTAGCGACCGGCTGCTCTGATCGGTAGTTTTCCGTGGTTTCTCTGATCAACACCAGGCGAATGCCGGAGCAGTACTCTACCAAACGGACCGCGCGCGATCTGTCCTTCCCATTCCTTGTCTTATCCTCTCCCCTTACACACACACTTTTACTAACATGCACCACACTATCACATATCTCCGGAGACCGGTCGGGAGCTTAGAGCTTGTCCCGCAGATGGGAGAGTCCTGGTTAGGGGGAAACCCCACTAGCTGACGGTAAGTCGACGCTGGATCTCGCCATCCAGCGGGGGAAGATCACCGCCATCTCCTGAGGGAAAAAACATGCACTTCACTTACGGGACTAATGACCAGAGCCGTTGACGCGCCCGAAAACACGAAAAAATCAACCAATCAATGCAAATTTTTACTTTTTTAGACGTATTTGTAATGACGGCACAATTCATAATGGAGTAAAGTGTAATGGTGAGCTTATTCTGTTCATTGCTCATCAAGAGCGTGTGTTTACAAGCCCCATTTGTGAAGGCGCGCGGTCGTTCGGAGGGGCCATGGCGCAGCCGTGGGGCGGCAGAGGATCGGCGTTGGACGAGGAGGGGTGGGGGAAGGGGAGGGGTGGGGGCGGGGCGGGGACGCAGCAGCAGCCGCCGCTCGTTGAAGGGCCGTGGGGCGGCGGAGGCTGACAGGAAGGGGCAATAATCTCAAGGACAGCAATCTGGGGTCCGAGTCATGCTCGGCCGCTGATGCGCCGGGCTGCGGCACCCTCGGCTCGACTCGCGTCGACTCTCCTGCGGCGGCCAGCATCCTTGGTGCAGCCGTCCCAGCTGTTCGGTACACAAGAGATATTCACTGGGTCCCAAAACCGTGTTTCGAGATGAATCAAGTTGGAGTTGATTCTGGTAAATTTGTGTACTCACAACCTTTTGATAGGTATTAAAAGCAAGAGTCTTCCTTTACACACAATTTAATATCGACCTCACTAATAACTCCTAATAAAAAGCATACGTACCTATAACTTCACTTTGGTCAGTATGCACGGAAAACTAGTGGTGTTAAAACAGCACGGACTTTCTCGCCCATATTTTCACACAAAATTACGCGAAAAGTACTCAAATTTTCGAAAAATTTTATACGACCTTCTTTCAAATTCTATCTTTTAGGAACAGATTTTATTAAGAGAAAAAGTCACTATCTTTAATATTTTAATTGTGGGAACACTCCGAAAAAAAATTGAATATTTGTAATTTTAAAAAAATCTGTTTTTTTCAACGAAAATAAGACTTGAACCATTCTCTTAAATGTCCTTCACTGTATCCAACAACAACATTTATTCAAAAACAATGGAGACATTCTTTTTGAAAATTCTGAAAATGTCCCCGGGGCTTCATGGAAAGTACTCCCAAAAATTAACATATCGGCTCTAAATTCTTGTGGCCGTAACATCAATCAAATTGATTGGGAAATGTCGATTTTGGAGAAAATCTGTTGAACGATTTAGCCGCTAGCGTTGTTCACAGACGGACCAACTTACGGTTGGACAGCTGGACAGACGGACAAACAGTCGGACAGACGGTCAGACGGTCAGACAGAGAGACACACAGACAGACACACAGACAGACTCACAGACACACTCACAGACACACTCACAGACACACTCACAGACACACTCACAGACACACTCACAGACACACTCACAGACACACTCACAGACACACTCACAGACACACTCACAGACAGGCTCACAGACAGACTCACAGACAGACTCACAGACAGACTCACAGACAGACTCACAGACACACTCACAGACACACTCACAGACAGACTCACAGACACACTCACAGACACACTCACAGACACACTCACAGACACACTCACAGACACACTCACAGACACACTCACAGACACACTCATATACAGATGCTTTCCTCTCATTTGCTTTTTCGGTATCAAGGACCCACAAAACATGGATTCTGGATATAACAAGTGTAAGAGGATTTTTTCTAAATTTAGTAACTGAATTTATCCACGTTTTCACTACCAGTGTCCTGTCTAAGAGTTATTGTGCCGAAAATCCGCAATTTTTTCGCCCAGCATTACATAACTTCCTCTCTACTCTGTAGCGAGAAAGAAAAATATTGCCGTTAAATACATTTTGGATCCCTTTCTCATTGAACACGCAAATGCTGGAGAGCCCAGCTATTTGAGATGTTTCATTTTCAATTAATACTATTTTTCATAATTATATATTATCATGAAATAAAGAGGAACTGTACAAGGAAAAATAGAATTACGAGGATTGCTAATTAGCATGACATGTAAACTACTTTTTAATAAAAAGGAAATCAGTTTTATCAATATTTCTGGTACATTTTCAGACTAAGTTTCGGATTTAGTTTTGAGACTTAGTTAAAACAATAAATAATTGATAATTTAGTACACACAGAATTCAGGGCTTCAATTATTTAACTATACATAAGAATACATAACAAATGTCTCAGCAAGGTAAACAATTCTTCTTCTTTTATTTTGGTGGGACCTGTTATTCTTTACATATCAACTTCATGATGAGTCGGGAGATGTCGATGCCCAGCTTTCGATCTTCTTTTCTTTGGTCTTCCGGGATCCTGCTTACCTGTGGGTTTTAAATCTCTTGGTATTCTGATCTACCTACTATTTTCTACCCTGGAAACATGTTAATTCCAGCATTTTCTTTTTATTCTTATGGATTTAACTATGTCCGTCACACAACACCCATTCCTTAAATCTTGATTATTTATTCTATCTCGTCTTGTTTTTCCTGTTATTGCTCTTAAAGTAATCATCTCTGAAGTTCTTAGTAGAGTTTTAGTTCTTCTAGTATCGGCCCGCGTCTCTGCTCCATAAGTCATAACTGGTCTTACTATGGTTTTATATATTTTTACTTTACTTTCTGTACGAAGATCTTTTTTCTCCAGGTTACATACTTTAGATATCTCGATATTCTAGCTCCTTTGATTACTTGCTGTTTAACTTCATTAGAGGAGTCTTTCGTGCTTGAGATTTCCACTCCTAAATATGTGGTTTTCATCACTCGTTGGATTATTTTATTATTCACCATCAATTTACACCTAATTGGATCCTTTGAAATGATCATTGATTGTGTTTTCTCAGCAGATATAATCATGTGGTGTTGTTCTGCAGTTTTCGATAGCGGGTGAAGAAGTCCTTGTAAATCGTCTTCTGAGCGTGGCAATAGTAGTGCATCATCTGAATAGCACAAAATTGAGATTCTTTTACTTCCCATTTCATATCCTAGTATTTCTTCTACGCTGTCTATTATCTTATCCATAACCAGATTAAAAAAGCACAGGACTGATAGAATCACCTTGTTTAACGCCAGCTGCACAAATTATTTCGTCTGTTACCATATTTCCTACTTTCACTTTCGTGATGATAGTCGTTTTCATGTCTTCGATTATCTTCATAAATTTTCTGCATCTCTTCATAATTATATTAAATAATATAGTTAGCTGATCTTCTAACTTCTTGCCTCCATATTTCAATAATTCATTCCTAATTGCATTACTAGTTCGTGCTTATCTGTTCCTCTAAATTGAGATATTCCATAACTAAATCAAAAATACCAAAAATACCAAAAATGAACTTAATGAGTTCGTACAGGACGTCTTGATTTATTTGATGCTTGATGTTGTTCATTCTTGTAATCAGAATCATCCTTGAATTTTTAGAACAGCGTGCAGGTCAATAAACAAAGGACTATACATTTCTAAGCAGATATGTTCTGGGTGATGAGAGATATGAATATTTACTAAAAACATGTCAAATGTGTTAAACAATTTCAAACAAGTATTGACGAGTGCGGAGATGCCTGTGTGTAAGTGAAGGCCGACTTGAATGTGCGCTTTAAATAGACATGTGAAATCTGTACGACGAATAGCATTTGTATCTCTAAACATAGGCTCTACCTTGTTCATCTTCTAAGATGAAGCAATCTAATCCAATTAATATACATTTAGGTGTTTGGGAAGGGTCATTTTCGGGTCCGATATTGTTAATAATTTACTAAATAACTTGATCAAATATGTGATAAGCCTATTAGTAAGTGATTGTAAAATTCAATTATTTGCTGATTATATTTTATTGTTTGTTAGTTGCTCTAGTGACATATTTAGTATATGTAACTGGAGAACCAAAAGCGAAAATTAAATTTTAATTGCAGAGAGTATTTATTGCAATTCAAGAGTGGATAAACAAATTAATAATGAATGTAGGAAAAACTAGATTTATGACTTTACATACTGGAAAAAATATGGAAGTAAGAGAAACTAAATTATTCACTATTGACTTACAGGAAATACACAGTGTTTACAAAATGAAATATTTGGAAGTAATTATCGAGAGTCAACTAAATTTTGATTTCATCCCTTTTTGATTTCTGTGCAACAATATTGATTAAAGCTAAAAATATCCGGAATAAAGAAACTAGAGGCGCAACCAAATGGAACTATGAGGGTAATCATACTGTACATTCTAAGACTAAGCATGAAACATACTCCTAATGTATAGCAATATGATACATATTACATTATGAAATGCTTTTTTTGTTTATAAATTAACTAAACATCAACTAATAGAATATTTATTTAATAAAAAATCTAAGGAGTGAAACATAAAATTACAAAAGAAACAAGATAAGCGAAAAATGTAGTATTTAATTTAAGGAAAAAAATCTCCAGGCAAAAATGTATTATTAGAAAAATAATTTGAGTGATTTAACACATTATATACCTCTGGGATGGCTCATGGACAGCGTACTAGCTTCCCTGCTGTGTTCCCGGGTTCGATTCCCGGTCGAGGCAAAAATAGAGTTGTAGCTTTCCTTTAAAATCGTCCCAGTTTCTGTATCTGTGTGGCGAATAAAAGCTCCAGCAGCCGGATCTTGCTAGTTACGGAGAAGAGAATACGTCATATTCGCCTCACCCTCGCTCTTACCCCCAAGCATGGGAATTTAACTAGGTCCAGGCATGGGGACACCGGTAGCTGGCCGGCAAAGTCGAGCTACCGACGCAATAACGCCAAATACATACATAATATATTACTGTTGTTAGAAATTAAAAATTGTGATATAATTAAATAATTCAAAAGAAAGTATAATATTTGTAAAAATAGAAAATTATTTGTTTAAATATTTGATATGGTATACATATAGGGGTAAACTCGTGGATACGTATTCAATTTGTCACAAGAGCCAAAAAGACCAAAATATATTAAATCTACCTTAATGGTACTCTTCCTGCCAGTGAAGTTCGAAACTTACCTGGAGATCTGACAATTTTCATGTAGTCTAGCTTCCTTGAATGTGCAATGTTAATTTTTATTAAAAAGTCTTTCGAATTATTTTTATTTCGTACGCAGCCAGGGAAGATGTTTACATGGGTACAGGATGCGACCTAAGTACCTGTGTGGACGTCAGAGAATGACAGGCCCTCAGGTCAAATGACGGACCAAGGCCATTTCACTGAGTGCTAAGATTCTGAGAGTGCTGTGACGCAACGCGGATATGAATGAGAGCGCTGATGTGTGTCGCTTCTGAAGAACAGGGCACTTATTTGTCTTCAAAGCATTGAGAAAGCATTAAAAATTTTCTCGTGAATGTTCATAAGTAAGTACTTGGTAAATTAGTTCGGAGCTTTTGTATTGGGCGTCCTGAATCATCTTCACGGAGACTGCTAGCAGCCAACAGATTTCCTCACAGAACGTCATTCTACTTCAATTTATCCATTATTTACCTTGAAATTTCCAACTTCGTTGTTGAAACATTCCACAATTCGAACTATTTTACTGGGAAATATGACTCTTGCAAATACCATCTGCCAATTTTCCAGAAACAATAACTATAGTATGCTTAACAGGAATCCTGAATGTGGTGACATTTCCTTGTAGTTCAAACATCCTGGTAAAATACGCATGGAAGGAATCTCAAATGATTCTGCCAAATCGAAGAAACGCTGGTTCAGTATGAATGAATATGCTTGTTTACAGTCCAGAGACATACTCATAGAGCGAGCTTTTCTGCTCACTTGACATTTATCATCCAGGAATGGGTGAAAACTTTGATATGTTACAAATTCATGACAGTATTGCAATCCACAAACAAAGGTGTTTGTGACCGTTAAAGTTTTCAGTCAAAAAACATAAAATTTACATTACTAAAATTACATTTTCTAATGATATTAAACACTCTCAAGTTTTGTGGATAGCGTCTCTAGATGAGGATAGTTGTCTTAGAGGAAGAAATATTCTTGAATGATACGGGAGATGAAGTTTGTAAACCTTTCCTTTCTGTAACGGGTTTCCTTACTTTCATAATAATTCCTTTATTATGAAATTAGGAAGGGAAAATATAATTATTAGTTCTTTTCATGCTTCAGTGATTCATTGCAGCCGCTGAATAGCTAAAATGATAATCCCAGAATTATCAGTAAAGAAAGTATGCGCTCACATCACATCAGAAATCCAATTGAGGATCATTATTTTAGGTCGCCAAGGACATTTCTGTAATTACTGGAGTAATCATGTCTTTCTCACCCGGGAGCGTTTGGAAACAAGGTGATTCATCACTCATAAAATGGTCTTAATACAGTTGTATTACAATTATATAAACTTATTTTATTAAATGATCCCAAAGTGCTGAGTTGCCTTGAGTGTTAACAGCGCAGGTAGCAAGATAGTTTTCTTATGTCTAATTAAGAATTTCATTATCATTAAACAGTAACAAAATACATAAATATATTCATCACACCTTTCCTTTTCAAGGAAAATTATGACGAGCATGTGGCCTTCTTTACCGCGCTGGCATGCAAGAACTGAAATTGTCTGATAAGACTCCACTTGGATTTCGCCAACAACTCCTTGCATTTCCTCCTTTAATTCGCGAATGTTTTCTGGGTTATCGATACTAATTTAGAATAACTACAAAAAAGTTTGTTAAGTCACATGACCTAGGGCAAAATGTTGGGAACGATGAAGAACCGACTTCTGGGATAATAGCACCCAAGTCACGAACCACCTCAATGTTTTGCTCAGATACCTCACAAAGAGGAGGCCCAAAGCTTTTAATGTTCATAATTGAAACTGTTTCATTGGATTTTACAGTAAATCTGCAAACTGTTCTTTCATTTAGTGCTTTATTATCGCACCTTAGAATCTCGCCAAGGCAATAATAGGCAAATTCAATTCAATAATAATGGGTCACTTCATGATGAAATGAAGAAATCAGAAAAATTGTGACTGATGGAACAGTCGGTATGTGTAAGAGTATCCAAATAATACTCAACAATGTCGCCAAGTGACAATAAAAAATGTACGTCATTCAAAACCGACACGCATTTTGAAGGAACTTTTCGATTCAATTGTGAGTGAATTTCAATTATGTTTCGTGCAGATATTATTATTGACAGTCTTTTCGGCACATGGAAATGTCGCGTCGTATAATACTCGTAGTTTTAATTACATGAACAGCTCAGGCAAGTTTGTTAAATACTTGTTTATTTTCATATCAATGAATATTTCTAAATCGGGGTGTGGTCTCTTCTTCAGGAGAGTAGCTTTATGCACGTCAGCTGCTAAGGTCATTAGTCCCGTATGTATAGTGCGTGTTTTTATCACGGGAGGTGGCTGTGATCTTCCCCCGCTGGATGGTGAAATCCTGAGCCAGCGTGTAGGTCGGCGCCGGAACTCACTCTTAAGCGGGGGAAGATTACCGCCATCTCCTGTGTAAAAACATGCACTGCACTTACGGTTCTAATGACCTTAGCAGTTGATGCACCCGGAAGCAGTTAACGATTAATCCGTGTTGTAAAGTGGACATAACATTAATGACCTAAGTATTAAACGCACCCAAAAACAACACACTCATTGCACCATTGCGTCTATTAAATGTTTCCCGGCACGAGTGCCCTTCTCCTTGGCGCGACTTGGGCGCCGACCTGCGCCAGCGGCCGCGCGCGGCGCCCGCCGCGCTATCGTAATGGGCCATAACCCTCGCGACGCCGTCGGCGCGCGCTGCCTGGCGATGGCCTCATTGCGCCTCCTCCAACTCCCGCCGCGAGCGCGGCAGCGCGCCTCCGAAGGCGAAAGAGGGCCTAGGCTGGAGTGGCGTCAACCCGCGGTGAGTTTTTGCTCAAACACAAGATGATTTGAACTCTTAGCTGATTGTACTTTTACGTAGAATTTAGCGAATTATTTTTTTTATGATGGTCTAGTATGGAAAATTATTGTTAAGGAAGTGATTTGCGAAAGAATCTGTGTATTTGCGCGAACTTCAGGAAAACTGCAGGTACACGAAACGTTGTATAGAAATTAGAGTTTTTGGAGGTTCAGTTGAATGTTATTTTACAAGATGTAGTATGCTCTTAATCAGTTTTTTTTAACCTTTCGTATCCCAGTTAACAAATGTAGCTGAACATTGTAGATTGTTGCCGACCGTCAAATGTTTTATTGGGCAACCTGATTGACATTTATAGATTGTTGCCGTCCGTCAAATATTTTATTTGGCAATGTGATTGACATTTATGAGATAATTGCTTGTCTTACTCATGGTAATTCCGCGTTATTATGAACAAGGACTCCGAAAAAGAAGAGGAAGAAGGAGGAGAAGGAAAAGAAAAGGTAGAAAATGGATGAGAATACGAAAATGAACGAAGGAGAAAAGACAATACAAAAGAAAAAGAATACGTAAGAAAGAAAGAAAAGAAGAAAGAGAAATAGGAAAATAAAAACAAATAATTGATGACATGTCCCTGTAGTGTGTGCTCTCAATTCACATAATGAATCATCAATTCTGTATATTCTTATTTCTCACTTAACACACCCCAGTACAGCAGAATCCCGTCAATTAGCCATCTGGAACATAATTTCCTACGACCCGAGAATGTATCGTAAAGTTTTAGCTACTAAAACAATATAGACTTGCTTCTTTTTGTGTACCTATTATTACTGATGGTTTAAGAATATTCTGCCAAAAATGATTTGAGTGTGGAACGTTTCCAGAAGAAAAAAAAATAAAAACTGACCTATAAAATGCGGTGCTGTTGGAATGACATTTTACGGTACAATTTGGTGGTTTTCGCGGTGCGCAAGTCCATTTTGCAGTTTGAGGGACTGGAGGGTCGGCAATCGCTCTGGGCCGTTGGTGCGGGAAGGCAGCGCAGGTCCCAACAATCGCAGATTTCGGAATTTGAAATCTACCTGTGCATATCCATTGATAAATATCCCTGGCTACGACACATGCTAGGGATATACTACGTTGGTGATGAGGGAAAAGCTGCAGGAGTCCAAAGGTAAAAGCACTGTCAAGTTCATCTTAATCTACATCAATTAGAAAAATAAACCAAAAATACAGATTTATTACGAAGAACATACAACATTCTAAACTTCTATATTACTTTTTCAAAATTATTTTGTAAAAAGAAATAAATGGGGAAGTGATATAAAATGTAATAAAAGTTCAACCCCCAGTGGGCAACAATCCTGAAAATACGAACTCGACATCGCTGCTCCATTGGCAGCGGATGGGAAGATGCCAGTAGGGGTGGACTGCGCGTGCGCACGTACAATTTCTGAAAAAACCGTAAATGTAATCATTGATACATACGTTCTTGGATTCCTAGAACGCAGACTATAACAAATATACCAGAGGAACTAAATTCGATGTCCTCATGGGACGTGACTACCAGTTGGAACAATCGCAAATATCACGAAGTTTCATCTGATGGCTCCTTCAGGGTCTCTCTAAATCACTTCTGGATATCCTACATTACCGCGATCAGAACTATTTCTGATAATAAAGGAATGTTTGAAATTTTAAAAATCTTCAATTTAGTATTAAATAAATTGAATAATGTTGTACTATTCATTGTAATAAATTATTAACGTGCGAGTTTCATTTTGATCCGTCATTTTTTACGGTTACTCCTCCTATATTCAAAATGTAGAAAAATAATTCATACATTTCTGAATGTAAGTATTGCAAATTCTTAACGCTTAATGTGGCGAAGTACATTGTTAGGGTGTTCCGTATCATGCGTGTCCATATTCGTTGCAGGCCTTTAGGTTGTAGGGAAGGCCAACGTTTCGTGGGTGGCGGCGACGGATTTGGAGGCGGCGTGGGCGGTAAAGATAGCGTTGCCAAGGCCAAGGTGTTCAAGGCACGTGAAGAAGAAGAAGAAGAAGAAGGAGTGAAAGAGTGGAAAAGAGAAGAAAAAAATGTGTCAAGAGAAAAAGGAGAAGGGAGAGAAGATTGAGAAACTGAAGGAGAGGACGAAAAAGAAGAAGAAGAAAGCGAAAGAGAAGAAATATAGAAATGTTGACTTATCTTATAACTAAGTAGGGGACCTATATTCTGTAACAAATCATGAATCCTATACAATAGTATGTTTCGCCCCGGCACAGAACCACCAGTCATTACAGATGTATGAATTTGAATTTATTTAATTTTCAGCCCTCCGTGGGTGACGGGGGTGAATTAGGGGGAGGCGGAGGTCGGTGGGAGCAGGGGCGGTGGTACTTGATAACGCTTCCAAGGTCGAAGAGTCCAAGGCAGTTGAATGAGAAGTAGAAGAAGAAATAGAAGAAGAAAGAGCAGAAGAGATGGAAAGAGGAGAAAAAGAAGAAAAACAAAGATGAAATGAAAGAGAAAAGAAGGAAGAGGATATAAGGAAAGTGAAGGAATGAAGAAAAGATGGGGAAAGATAGAAATTCTGACGTACTACTTACTCTGTATTCAATAACAAATCATGAATAGTATTCCCCCGTTGTACAGTCGCAAGTTATTTCACATTTTCAAATTGTATTGGCATAATTCAGACATTTTTAACTGTTAGTAACGCAATTTCTTGGGGCCTCGGCGGGTGAGGAAGTAGCTTACTGGCCTCTGAATCCCAGAGCGTGGGTTCGATACCGGCCGAGGTGCCCGGAATTTCGAAGGGCGGACAATCCACAGTAGCCATGTCACACTTGGGCATGTAAAAGAACCCTGGTGATATGCCCGGCAAAATTAAATTTCTTCAACAACATTCGCCCTAACGAGATCCCACTTTCCCAGACAGTTCGGATATAGTAACTGAGACCGACATATGGCGGTGAAAGTGAGAGTCACATCCCAGGCGCATTAGGGGACCGCCCGTGAGGCGCACATGCTCGATGAAGTCCACAGCTTCTGAAGAAGCTCGGGTCGACAAAAACTCAGGAAGACAACGGAAAACGACCCTTGGTATTTCCTCTCAAGAGAACCCTTTATGGGTCACTTAACTTCCGTATATGCGAGATAGGACTAAAGAAGACGAATGCAATTAGCTTGGTTTGTTTTCTTTGTGTTTCCGGCGCGTCAACTGCTTTGGTCATTAGTCCCATTAGTGTAGTGCATGTTTTTCTCGGGAGATGGCGGTGATCTTCCCCCGCTGGATGGCGAGATCCGGCGCTGACCTACCGTCGGCTAGTGGGGTTTCCCCCTAACCAGGACTCTCCCACCAGCGGGTCACCGCCCCAGCCGGGACAAGTTCTAAGCTCCCGACCGGTCTCCCGGGATATGTGGTAGTGAAGTGCATATTAGTAAGTGTGTGTGTGTAAAAAGAGAGGACAGGACAAGGAAGAGGAAGGAAAGATCGCGCGCGGTCCGTGGCCCGTTTGGTAGGGTACTGCTCCGGCATTCGCCTGGTGTTGATCGGAGAAACCACGGTAAACTACCTATCAGAGCAGCCGGCCGTTAGAATTCTCCTCAAGGCAGCGACTGAATTCGACGTAGCTGAAGAGCTACTGTCGAAAATCCTGCCACCGTCAGGACTCGAACCTAGGACCTCCCGGTCAGAGGCGCTGCAGTGACGTATGCAATTGCTTAGCGCATAATATTCCGTAGTCTTCCGTGCCACGCCTGTCCAGTCCCTCGTAGGCCGGAGAAGGCGAGCACTGCGTGGGTGGCGGGGACGAATTTGGGGGCGGCGGGGGCGTGGGCGGTGGAGGTAGCGCCGCCAAGGCCACGAGAGGGGCTTGAGCGCCACGCGCGGGGACACCGCGCATCGATTTCCAGAAGGCCGCTGGTCTTCGCGGCAGACACGGCCACGCGTCATTGACGTTCCTCTGCTTCCCAGAAAGAAACAATGAAGATCGATCTCCGCAATAACCATCGCCCGGCGCGTGCCTCATTGATGAGTTACCATCAGTGAGATGAAGCGTGCGTTAGTGTATCTTCATGTGCATTTTTATAACTCGCTCTCGCAGTAGCCGGTAGTGAGCGGCATATTAATATTTGTTGATTCATTTTTATTCCACGGACGTATTATCAATATACATCATCGGTATTTAAAAGGAATGAGTGAGTAATGGGAGTTGAATGGATGTTTTGATGCCATCCATACGTAATTATAATCATCTAGATTACAATGTGCTTTATACTAGATTTGTCTACTTGGTTTTTGAACTCTAAACGGATCTTTTCTTCTTCTCGAACTGTTGGATAAAGGGAAATCATTTCATTAATTTGAAACGGTATTATTAGTAAAGGAATATTTTTAAGAATTACTCGACAAGATAATAGAATAATAAATTTGTATTCGATTTACTGGAATTTTTATTACGTTATACGTGGCTGCCGGTGTGCTTAAGATATATTATCCTTCTTTCGTGTGGACTCCTGTATGCAATAAAATCAATAGAAGAATGCAATGAAAATGTTTGCTTTCAAGTCTCATTCGCTTTTTTCAAATTAGCGTATCTCCAGTAGTAACGTAGGTTTTGCTCGCTGAACACTACGAAAAATAGAAATGCAATAGCAGCGTATAGATTTCTTACAATTTAAGTAATTTTAAACGTAAGACTTAACACATGTTTGTTATTTACGATGATCTAAGAACGTAGAAAGAAAGTGTGATTATTTTTTATTTGGAAAAGTAGATAGGTACGTTTAGAGCAACGGGAAAGGAAACAAATTAAAAGTTACGTAAATTTCAATTTCTCATTTCTTTCATTCAGGTTTGAAGTACATTTGCTTCTAATTTTTATAAACTGTAAAAGTACATAAACTATAATATAGTTTTCATATTCATATTATTATATTTTTTATAATATTTACTATAATATTTTAATAAAAAACAAGGTGCTTTTGTCTTCAAACGTATCATTTGTTCGTATCACTTATTCACCCTCGTAATGTGAATCAAAATGATTGAAGACAGTAAATGTCAAAAAATATTTGTCATCATGGCTATATTCCAAGATGCATCATATAAACTGTATTACGAGAGTCCATGACCCAATTAAAGAATGAAGTGTAAGATAAAAGAATGAAGTAATCTCCTTCATCACGAGGGACAATAAGAGGAAGAATGTAAGACATTAGTCACGGTTCTGCAGAACAGCCGCTCCTTGGGTGTACCACAAGGAAAGCAGCATGCAAATAAAACACATCAGCCTCCTTTATAGGAGTGTGTCACCGCGTCCTCCGACATCGAGGTCTTACCGCTATCAAGCATCGGCTATCGCGGTTTTCGGTGTCCGGCGAAGGCGGTGGCGGTGGCGGCGGCGGCGGCGGCGGCAGCGGCGGCGACGGCGACGGCGACGGCACGTGAACGCACGGGCCCACTGAATCAGCGCCACCGAGCAAAACGCGCATCATCTTGTGGAGGGCGTCTTGCCGGCCAAGAGGAATTTGCAGCGATTGTGAAACGTGCCACTGAAGTTCATCGGTATTCGATACGAGACTCCATTGTGTCCAGCCAAAAGAATTTTCTGACGAAATAAATGACAAAACTCTTAGGTGTCACATTACAGTGAATCATTGGATGGGTCTTTGTTAGCAGGCAAAACTCTTTACATCCATTTGCACATGTACTAGATTCCAGTATTAGTTACTTTCAACTTCTGTTTGTGGTGGGAGATGTAGGTTACAACGGCAAGGCAGCTTCATTAATTGGAGGCCTTGGAGCAGTAACGGAAGCAGCAGGCATTGCATGCCCCTTGGTATTCGTTAATATTAATATCTCGATTTTGGTAAACGTGTGCCTTATATTGTTACTGACCAGAGCCCACGAATAAATATGAACAAGGCGTATATATTAAAAAAATAAGTAACACTTTCAATAAAAGTGAGATATTAACATTAACGAACAGCGAGATGCTTGTGTGCTTGGAAACGACTATCTTGTTATTGTCTTAAATATTTCCGTTGTAATTTACTGTAATTTCGGATGTATAGATAACTTTTTTCCGTTACCTATAGAAATCTCGGAAAATTATTGACCATTCATAAAGTTTCTGTTTTTTCAAAAAAACTAAATTTGTTCCTTTCTCGAAAATTTACTGAATCCAAATATGAATGAAAAATGAACACGCTTTAATTGGACAAATATTACATAACAATATTGGTAAAAAGTGCACACTGCCCTTGGAAATGAGTTCTATATTCCTCCTCTGTGAATTGAAAATAAAACATTGCAATGAAAATATTTAAAACTTGTGGTGGTACAGAATGGCTTAGACTTTCTGGTACTAGTTAGTTATATTCTCTTGCGTGTGAGATAGTTTTCGGTCTTGCCCTAGCCTCCTCCCTGTTGCCATCTTTTCGGATCTAAAATGCATTTTCCATACTTTCTCAATTTTTCGGTCCACTAATGGTAGAATTCAAATTTATGAGTTTAGGAATTGAGAAGAGTAAACCTCGTCCTGTATATGTCAATTTTAATTGAATTATTTACAGCGATTTGTGACAAAATGTCGTTTGAGCGTTCTTGAAAAATGCGCAATTTTGAGCTCATTTTCACAGCAAACTTTGAGTTTTAGAGAAAATTCATAAAAAATCATTTCAACCTCTTGTATTCACAAATGTAACTAAGTATAAAAATGCTCGTCTGGTGAATACTAATGACGTGAGAGATTAAAGAATACATTTGCGTATTTTTTGAACGAATAATCAAAATTACTAACTACTAGTTTACTAGAAATTACTCGTAAATTATGTTCTGATATTCAGTGCATTTAGCACTATCCTTTCTAACAGTTTCAAGAAGAAGTTGACGCCTTTTGTGAGAAAATTTCGTTTTTAATAGTGTCCGTATTTCACTCAATATTGTGCGTTAACTATTGATATTTTTTTAAAAGAATGATATTAATTAAAGAATGGAAAAGTATGGAATTAATGTAGATGACACAATTCATTTGAAAAAAAATCTATATTCAATATTGTTGTTGTAGGAAGACGTCGAAAGAAATTCGATTCTTTTTTCCATTTCCGAAAATTCAGGGGTAACCGTGAAAACCAGGCCTACGAACCCTGAGAAAGACCACGACAAGAAGGTCAAAACGTCAGCATCACAGCCTTCGGCGCGGCGTCACTCGGACAGCGAAGAATATTCGCAAGACTGGCCAGAGACGGATACGACTTCACAATACATGTGATTGAAAATCAACACATTGTATATTTTATTCAACATACCATCGAATTCCATACTCGTGCCAGCACGAAATTCAGTCGTAAGCTTGTAACCGAACCTGACAATGTCCACGTAAGCCGAGTCGTGCGTCAGCGGGGCTACCTGCCCTCGTCGAGCGCAAGTCTCCTGTGACGCCGCATGACTCAGCCCGTGCAGGCGGCAGGCGAATACACGCATCAGATAACGCGCGCGCGCATAGCCGGCTGGCTCCTCCGCGAGCGCGGTCGCGCGTCCCCGCCGGCGGCGGTAGCATTTTCTTGCGCGCGCGGGAGCGGCCGGGCAGTTACGCAATGCGACGCGGCGCCACGCCCCCCTGCTGCTTCGCCCGCCCCGAGGCTGCCTCTTCCCAGCACCTCCCTCGCACGCACCGCCCCGCTGCCACCCCTGACGAGGTCTGGCTTTCGTCCTTGTACACGAGTGGGTCCCCGATTCAGACCCTGCTCTCTTCATCCTCCCTTCCTCGCTCTGCTTTCCGCTCTTGTCCTCACTGTCGTCTCTGCACTCGCCTCCACTCTCGTCTCCGCTCTCGTCTCCGCTCTCGTCTCCGCTCTCGTCTCCGCTCTCGTCTCCGCTCTCGTCTCCGCTCTCGTCTCCGCTCTCGTCTCCGCTCTCGTCTCCGCTCTCGCCTCCGCTCTCGCCTCCGCTCTCGCCTCCGTTCTCGTCTTCACTCTCGTCTCCGCTCTCGAATCCGCTTTCGTCTCCTGTTTCAACACGCACGCACCTCTGCTCTCATCTTTGCTTTTGCTTCCGCTCTCGCCTTGACTCTGGCCTCCACTCACGTCCCCTCCCTCGTCCATGATATCATCCTCTCCATCGTCCCCGATCTCGTCCCCACTCTCCCCCCTCTCATTGTCGATCCTGTTTCCACTCTTGTCCCCCCTGTTGTCTCTAATCTCGTCTCCGGTCACTTCTACGCTCTCGTCTCTGCATTCATCTCTCTTCCCGTTCCCTCTGTTGTACCCACTCCAGTTCTCGACCCCTCTTTCTGCCCTCAGGGTCGTTCCTGCCCTTGTCCTCGATCTCGTTTCCACTCTAGTCCCCGTTTTTAACCTCGCTTTCGGCCTCACTCTCTCCCCCGCTGGTTCTTGCTCTCGTCCCACTATCATGCTCACTTCCATCCCCGCTCTCGGTCCCGCCTCAACCGTGTACCTGCCCGGTCTCCAATCCCGCTCCGAGACCAAGTCTTGGCCCCCGCGCTTACATCCGCACCCACCCCCAATCCCACTCCGCCCCCAATCCGGCTTGCGTCGTTCTCTCCGCCCCCGCCGCCGTAGCCACGGGCGCTGCGAAATCCCATTGTCTCTTTTTCTTTAATTTAATAGTTCCGTCGCGCGCCGCCGAGGAAGTTCCGAGTCGACGCGCCGCGCGCGTTTCTTGGTCTTCCCTGCCCTGCAAGCAGCGCTCTCTGGCCGAGGCCGTTTTATTTCCTCTACGCGGGCTATTCCTGAAAGTACTTCCAACTAGCGCGCTTTCTGCCTCCGTGGTTGGATTGTACAACCCCGATTTTATTTCTTCTATTGAGTTACAACTGCATTCTTAGGTTATTTTAAATAATTAAATAAGGAAGTATCATTTCTCCAAAAAAGTTTTTCTTATTGGTAGAGCGTTATGTTTTCAAGCCCTCTTTTTGGTAGCTGCCGTTGCGGTGCTGCGAAGTTGGCAGTTGTCTGCAAGTAATCTGTAGATCGAATCTTTAATTTTTCGTACTCGGACAGGTTTGCTGTTTGCTGTGTGCTGTGTACCCAGTGGTAGGAGACCAGAATAGATTTTATTTGCTGCTTCGTCTTGTATATGCAATCCCTATAATTTACAGGAATGAATTATCGGAGAATTAATTAATGATTATTAGTAAGAGTGTATACGACTTGCTTATTTATAACTTTTTTAACTTCTCTTTAACTATTTATAACTTCTCTTTAACGTTTTTTACAGATATCCATGATTTTATTACAAAAGGAAACAATTTGTTTTATATTGTTATTTATTCTTGCTGATATTTAATATTAATTATCTAGTTTGGCGTTCGATTTCAGAACGTCAATTTAATGGAACATAACTGGACATATAAATCCCTTACAACCTGAACCATGAACCGCCGCTGACTTTTCATCTGTAAGTTCTACCTTCCATGTTTCTATCGGTTTTTTGTATTTGTTCGTCACATCTACATTTTTAACTTCCTTTATTATTTTATATTCTACTTGTCTTTCACTGACTTTTGAAAACGTTTCTTGAAAATGACTAATTGTACGATTTTTCACTTCTCGACATTTATTTATTTATTTATTCATTTATTTTACGTCAGAAAACATTTAAAACTGTGTATGACGTGCTATGGGGAGAAGTGACAGAAGACATTATTTCTTAACCATCATTCAAAGGTACAAAATAGAAATTCGCAAATCGTACATGAGATTTATGTTTGTTCTTTTAGATCCTCCCAACAGTTCAAGTGTTACTTATAACTTAATGTCAGTTATTTCAGAGAATCGATTTAGTCGGATTGTTTTAGAACCAATGGGCTAAGATTAAACGTTCAAGCCTCGTGAACATTGTATTACATTCCAGATTAACAGAATGATAACAGAACAATGAAATAATTTGACAATCTAACTTAATCTTCAATTAGCTAATTCTGCTTTTTCAATTAATGTTATATTCTGCCGGGCCCTGAAAAGAAATGAAGGATTGTCAATTTCATATTATTCGAAATGTTTTCCTGAGAGAGACAAGAGCATAACTCTTTCTTCAAGCTTAATATAAATAAAAAAACAATTCCTATATAATTTTTAACGTATGAATCACCACCGTGTTTCTCATCATCTTTCATCTAACTGGGCAAACAATTATTACGTGAAACAACGGGGTGAAAAGCCATTTACGCTATAACAGAATCAAAACACTACGAAGGATCAAAACAATGCTAACCATTCTAATGAATTGTTTTCCGATACTTCTAAGGGACCTTGAAGATGTTTGACTATACGTAAGTAACTTCTTTTGAGAAACACTTGAGCAATGTTTCATGTTTACGATCTGTATACAGTGTGTCCTTTACGAAAACCTTCTGTTAATGAGAGTGAGTTACTAAGCGCAAAGTAGATTTAAAAAGACTCACGAACTTACACCCAGTGACCACGTAATTATTCGTCCAACTCCGCTGGGATCGATGGGTGCTACAGACAGGCATGAAGCAACGCCTTGACCCTGACCGCACCAACTCGGTGTGGGCACGCCCCCTCCGCGCCTTTTTATATCCTCGGCTTCCGCTTGCGCAACGCCGTCACGCCGACGCCCGCTGCCTTTTCGCCAGGACACGCAGGCCCCTCTTTCGTAAGGTGTTTGGAAGATTACTCGTGGCGTCCTTTCGCGGCGACCTCCGCCCCCCGCCCCGCCCCGCCCCTCCCCGCGACGTGCCGGGTGCCCGCTGCCGCTGTGATTAACTCTCATTACATGCCCAACTTTGCGCGGTTTTGACCTCGAGAGTATGTTGTCTGGAAGAGAAACAAAATTCTAACGTGGAAAGACCACATTACTTTTGAACTCAAACAAGCAAATTAAAAACCGATACTTGCCACCGGGAGCGGTAGCTCAGTGCATCAATTGCACCAGTGCATCAGTGCATCTCTGCAGCGCCTCTGACCGGGAGGTCCTAGATTCCCACTCCCCACGGCGGCAGGATTTTCGACACTAGCTCTTCAGCTAGGTCGAATTCGGACGCTGTCTGGAGGAGAATTCTAGCGGCCGGCTGCTCTGATCGGTAGTTTTTCGTGTTTTTTTCGATCAATACCAGGCGAATGCCGGAGCAGTACTCTATCAAACGGGCCACGGACCGCGCGCGATCTGTCCTTCCTCGTCCTATCCTCACCCCTTACACACATACACTTACAATAACATGCACTACACTACCACATATCCCGGGAGACCGGTTAGAGCTTGTCCCGGCTGGGGCGGTGCCCCGCTGGTGGGAGAGTCCTGGTTAGGGGGAATCCCCACTAGCCGACGGTAGGTCGGCGCCGGATCTTGCCATCCAGTGGGGGAAGATCACCACCAACTCCCGAGAAAAGAACATGCACAACACTAACGGGACTAATGACCAAAGCAGTTGACGCGTCCGGAAACACGAAAAAATCAATCAATCAAAATCAACCGATACTTGCCGATCCTGTGGCCGAGATCTCAAAGGCAGTAGTGTCGTAGTGATCTCAGACCGAAGGGTCGCGGGTTCGAGTCCTGCCTCGGGCATGGTTGTATTTGTGTTTGTTCTGTCACCCCTTATCATAACCATATCGTTTTATCTTCTCAGTTACCGTAACGTTAACACCATTAGTGATCGCTAATGACCTAGATGTTGATGCGACCTTAAATAACAATCAAACAAACAAAATTATACTTATCAGCTCTCTACAGAATAACCTATAGCTGTTGTACAGAATAGCCACGAAAGCACCTTGGTTTTTAAGATATTCGCTCTACTCCGACTTAAAAATGACTTTAATCCAAAACTATGTACACTTCTTAATGGCCTCGTAATAAACCATTATTCTCGTTCTACTGTATGCATCCTTCTTCTATACAAAGTTATCATACGACCTCCCTTGTTATGTGCTTGCCATATCTGAAATAATGTCGCTCCCACCCGCATATAAATACTCCAAACATTTGAAAATAAATTTTTCAGAATAACCACGAAAGCACCTTGGTTTATAAGATATTCACTCTACTCCGACTTAAAAATATACTTCATCCAAAACTACATTCAGTCCTTATCTTATGAGTGGCTTCTTTTTTCACATGCAAAAGTTCTCCAGTATTTTGCGTTTTCAAGTTCGCCTTATAGATCCCGCAATTCGGAGACTTGAAAACTGTGACTCTCTACTCCTCTCTTATGCATCACATCAATATATCTTAAAACTAAATCATTTTGATAATGAATATTACTAAAACGAATATAACTAAATCATTTGGATAAACTAAATCATTTTCGCTATTCGGTATCCCACATCGATATTAAACTCTGCTAATACATTGTATTACCTGGTAATGTTATGTTCTTTGTGTTTTTCAACAAACACCTGAGTAAGTCGATGGCTAAACGGTGAAAAATTCATCACGGAATAATGTTATTTGTTTAAAAAAGAAGCAAAATTCATTGAACGATAGATCAAATACTATTTTGTTATTTTATTAAGATATTTGTATTGTATTATGTTTACGAGTTTTGGGGTCTTATGCTGCATCATCGAGAGTTAATGTTACATCACTCAGTGTGTCAGAAGTTTGATATAACATTTTCTTTCTGTTGCAAACTTGAACCTTCCGTTCCAGGTTAAACTTCTTATGTCACATTTCTTTTTATCCACTTACATCACCATTCAAATTTGAAAGGTAAATATGCTATGTGTAGTGATTTTATGCGTAATATTCCATTCTATTGGATTCATTTGATTTTTTACATGTACAAATTCACAAGTTTCGGGCACGTACTGTGTACATAGGTCAAAGTTTGTGAACGATTAGAAGGTCGTTTCAAATTTAAACCATAACTCAATACATAGAAGTTTCACAATTAATATAATTAATCTAAAACTAATGAATAGAATGAGATATGTGACATTTCTTAAAATCTATACTTACAATTAGGAAAACTGTAACATTCCTAGATTGTTGACAAATAGTGCCTTATAGCTTTTTCATTAAAATACACCGCAGCATTTCTACATTCTAGTGAATTTCCCTTCAACATTAGTGTATTGCTAGCACATTTGATTTCTACGTCGTTGTGGTCCAACTCAATACGCTATCAACTGTTTTATCATTCTGAGGTTGCTTACACACCTAGAAACTCAACCGACTTGCCACAAGCTAAACACATTTTCCTTATTCATTCCCAAAGCAAAGTTACTATCTCTTATTTCACAGTGACAAATTTACCCATCTAGAAATTAATATAAATTATCCCGATTTATAGAAAATAATTTGTGACTTCCACTAAATTATCGCTCTCATAAAATATGCTCGCTTAAAATACTCTCGTAAATGTGAGAATTCTGAGAGAAAATTAAGAGAAATTTAACAGACAATGGATCATATTTCATGGGAAGGCAGTCAATTCACATAAATATTGTATGTAATATCTGGATTGTACACCCGAGGAAAGTGCTAACTTGTGAAATATGATAGGGCCTACCACAATTCGTTTCTTGGATAGTAATACATAATGATTAAGGTGGAAAATCCATTTACTGCTGATGGTTAAGCCTGAAGAAAAATCGCAAATGATTGTACACTTCCGGGAGTGTGTTGACATGATGCATCCTAGGCACCCTATTTTTATCACCCACACAAGGCATTTTACAGTTGTAGAGGAATACAACTTCCTCTCTATTTTCTTCCTTTCATTCCTTTATTCCTCACGCGCAATATCTATCTCTTGTGAAGTGCCTCCTGGATGAATGCTATGACATTCTCTAAACTAAGAAGGATCTTTGGAGTGTCGGTTTAGCTTGCCAACCAACTAAGGAAATGTGTTGGAAAATGTGGCCGGTTGAACATGACACAAACGGCGTACTTTCCGATTCGCTTCATTCAGGAATTCCAAGTCACACGGAGCCAACCGATGAAGCAACGTCGTCTTTTCCTATACGCTTTCCTCTAATAGGCATTCCTTTTCAAAACTCAAACTATTTCTCTTGGCCTTTGGTAACTAGTCAGAGGGAAAATATCTTTATTGCACGATATCATATTGGTAAGTGTGTCAACATTTTCAAACTGAATAATTAAAGGTGCATTTTGTACAAAATAGTAATATTTTACAAAAAAGAATTTTGCGGCTACCTCATTAACGCTCTTTTCCTTCTTCAATACCTAGTACAAAGAAAGTAATCCCGAAGGAAGAAAGTGCCAATTTTTGGGAGAAAGAAGTTGAGTATATAAAATAGTAGTTACAAAATACTAGAGTTGTGCTTCTATTCATACTACATTACTTTCTAGTACACGTAGTATCCACGTAGTGGGGAGGTCCCTTAAACCACACAAGTGTTTAATTTTCAAGGTCAGTCTATCTCTGTGAACACTGCCTAAATCGTTCACTAGAATTTTGTCCAAAATTATAATATAGCGCGATTGACTTCGACATCAGCTTAATTTTGTTATGTGTTAGAATCTCCACAATATGAAGACTTCATCATAGTACTTTAAACAGACTGACTACAAACCATGATTCGGTACCGTAAGGAAGTAAATTTTGGTTCGAGAAGTTTATCGCATTCAAATTCCAGATTTTTTTCTTTAAAGGTTTTTGTAAGAATGATGCACATTTCATTGAATTCAATGGAAAAAAGCTTTTTGATTTAAATTTTTGAATTTAAAAAAAATAAATTTTTCGAACATTTCGGGTTCCGTTGATTAGAAGTTTTTCAAGTGGTGGCTGAAGTGTCTATAGGATAGAAGATGTATTGTAATAATATTTCGTAACCGTTGTCAATAACATGAGTGTAAACACAATCAATTTTATTTGGGAGAGGGTGGGAGCACCATTCAATATATGAGGTAGTGATTACCAGGGAGTCTCTTGCAATTCATCTTATTCACCAGAAAGTTGGAACTATCGCCCACCTCCGCTCCCTCCTCGACTTTGTTGCCCATTGTCAGAAATATACGTTTGTGCTGTTGTACAACCACTAGTTTTAATCAGTTGCAAAATATGATACGTGCAACGCTCCGCCTTTTTTATGTTTCGTTTGTTACAGGCGAGAAATTTCATACGTTAGGTAACATGAAGCTATACAGCTATGGAAATCTTCCTTAAACAAGAATTAAAGAATGCTAATTTTAATGCGAGAATAGTATGCGAGAATATGTGAAGGTATGCGAGAATAGTTTTCACAAATAAGAATATTATTAACTGCGTTATTTTATGTGTGATAATTTGCGAGGGAAAATATAAAAAAGACGATATGGTTCTAGTGTTTGGTTAGACCATTAAGTGAGAGGCGCCTGAAAAATTGGATAATTTAAAACAAGTCAATGTTTGTGCTATGTGAGTATGAGATCAATAAATAAGTATTTCTGAAGGTTCTTCTTGAATTCGTACCAAGGGATGTTTACTTCTATTTTGGGAACCTTCTTTTGGAAGACTTGATTTTTGTTGACAGATGTTAGGGCGACATTTCATCAGATTGCATGCGTTAGTGTGGAGCATGCATAAACTAGATTTGTAGATCAAGGGAGCAGAATAGAGTTATATGATGATGGCAGTTACAAAACATAGTTGAAGAATACATAGTCACCTTTTATCCTCAGTCACCTCGTCAGTGTATTTTTTCCCCGACCGTCAGGTATGCATTAGAACACGAAGGTAACGGACCGGTGTGGTTGTAGAACACGTTATTCTTGGCGACGCATATAGTAATAAACATGCGAACACTTGGAAACGGATAATGAAAAGTTTGGATGCCAACTCACATATATTTTTTGAGTCGACTTTTTACAATATTTTCCCCAACCACCCATCTCCCACCAGCCAGGCATCGCTCCAGCCATGACAAGCTTTGAGCTCCTGTCTGGTCTCCCGACATGTGTGATAGAGTAATGCATCTACGTGGAAATAGGTTTAAGGAGTGAGGATAGGACCAGGACAAAGAAGGAAAGTCGCACGCAGTACGTTTCTTAGGGTACTGATCCGGCATTCGCCTGGTTTTGATCGGAGTAATTACGCAAACACCCGATCAGAGCCGCTAGAATTCTCCTCCAGACAGCGACTGAATTCGACCTAGCTATGTAGCTAGTGTGGAAAACCCTGTCACCGACGGGACTCGATTAAAACATTAAGTTCATAGGCACTTGGTCAGCTCTGTCGCTGTCATCCAATTGGTAGCTTGAACGTCACCATAGTGACGTTAAAGTTCCTGACTGGAAATAGTGTCACAGCTGATCAACTCTCAACGGACTTAATGTTTTAATCAAAGTATAGGACCTCCTAGACAGACACAACAGTGTCGTCAATTGATACTCTGAGCCACCTAAGTCGGGGTAAAGATGGTAAATTAAAGTAATAAAAAGTGCTCACTCACCCGAACGCTACTTTATCACCCACTCCCCGCGTCTTCCACTCCCCACCCGATCGAAGACGTAGATTTTTAAGGGTGAAACAATCCTTTGTACACCTTCCTTCGGAGGGGAAGTAAAGCCGGCTGTCGCATGTTAGTAGATTTACTGCATGTAAAATATCCTCAAGCCTAAATGGATCCTCTGAGCTAAATTCAAACTGCCTGCTTCGTCACCCAAGTAATGCCTTCTTTCATCCCTAGTAGGTGAAAGGAGCGTAACAAAAAATTGGCGGGGTCAGACGGAAGAGCAGGCCTCATGGCCTGAGTCTCGCCACGTAAAATAAGGCATTCATTCATTCTTTCATTCATTCATTCGTTCATTCATTCGTTCATTCATTCATTCGTTCATTCATTCTTTCATTCATTCGTTCATTCGTTCGTTCATTCATTCGTTCATTCATTCGTTCATTCATTCGTTCATTCATTCGTTCATTCATTCGTTCATTCATTCGTTCATTCATTCATTCGTTCATTCATTCGTTCATTCTTTCATTCATTCGTTCGTTCGTTCGTTCGTTCATTCGTTCGTTCGTTCGTTCGTTCGTTCGTTCGTTCGTTCGTTTATTCGTTCGTGTATTCGTTCGTTCGTTTATTCGTTCGTTCGTTTATTCATTCGTTCGTTTATTCATTCGTTCGTTTATTCATTCGTTCGTTTATTCATTCGTTCGTTTATTCATTCGTTCGTTTATTCATTCGTTCGTTTATTCATTCGTTCGTTTATTCATTCGTTCGTTTATTCATTCGTTCGTTTATTCATTCATTCGTTCATTCATTCATTCATTCTTGACAGCCCTCAGTCCCCTTCGCCGCGCGTTCCCGCGCAGATCGCCTACGCAGCAGGCTGCGCGCCGCGCGGGTGCTGCAGCGGCCGGGGGCGTCCGGGCGGCCTTCGCGCGCCCCCCGCTAGGGCCCCCGCGCGGCTGCATCGCCGCGCCGCGCCGCCGATTATCGCGAATTACTCAATTGAAACGCGAAGACGCCCCAGCAGCCACCCGCACGCCCCACCGCAAAGGCTGCTGCTGTCGCAGCGAGCGCGCGCCGCGGAGCGGCCTCTTCAAGGTGGGACGAAGCCTGCTGGGAATCGAGAGCGATATCCTCATGAAGGTGGGATGGTCTCTTGGTGGAACGAATCCGGCTGAGAATCGAGAGTGAAATCCTCTTGAAGGTGGGATGGTCTCTTGGTGGAACGAATCCTGCTGAGAATCGAGAGTGAAATCTTCATGAAGGTGGGACGGCCTCTTGGTGGGACGAATCCTGCTGAGAAACGTGAGTGAGATTCTGTTGAAAATGGAACGGCCTCTTGGTGGAACGAATCCTGCTGAGAATCGAGAGTGACATCCTCTTGAAGGTGGGATGGTCTCTTGGTGGAACGAATCCTGCTGAGAATCGAGAGTGAAAGTGGAACGGCCCCTTGGTGGGACAAATTCTGCAGATAATCGAAAGTGAAATCCTCTTGAAGATGCAGCGACCTATTGGTGGAACGAATCCTGCCGAGAATCGAGAGTGAAGTCCGTTGAAGGTGGGACGGCCTCTTGATGGGTCGAATTCTGCTGAAAATCGAGAGCGAAATCCTCTTGAAAGTGGGATGACCTCTTGGTGGAACGAATCCTGCTGAGAATCGAGAGTGACATCCTCTTGAAAGTGGAACGGCCCCTTGGTGGAACGAATCCTGCTGAGAATCGAGAGTGACATCCTCTTGAAGGTGGGATGGTCTCTTGGTGGAACGAATCCTGCTGAGAATCGAGAGTGAAATCCTCATGAAGGTGGGACGGCCTCTTGGTGGGACGAATCCTGCTGAGAATCGAGAGTGACATCCTCTTGAAAGTGGAACGGCCCCTTTGTGGGACAAATTCTGCAGATAATCGAAAGTGAAATCCTCTTGAAGATGCAGCGACCTATTGGTGGAACGAATCCTGCCGAGAATCGAGAGTGAAGTCCGTTGAAGGTGGGACGGCCTCTTGGTGGGACGAATTCTGCTGAAAATCGAGAGCGAAATCCTCTTGAAGGAGGAATGGCCTCTTGGTGGAACGAATCCTGCTGAAAATCGAGAGTGACATCCTCTTGAAGGTGGGTTGGCCTCTTGGTGGGACGAATCCTGCTGAGAATGAGCAAAATCCTAATTCTCAAAGACCGCCACCAAAAGTCAACTCTTAATGTTAAATAAATTATTATTTATTTAAGTAACTCTTAAGCACCTAATAAATTCCAAAAGAAAAGAATCTACCTTCAACACGTTTTCCAACAGCTCCACACACCATTTCTACTCTCCCAACACATTCCTCGCAGTCTGAGTATTTATCTCATGCGTCAAATATGAATTCAAGTGTACCTGGCTTTCGAAATGGAATAACATACACGTCATCTCTGAAATTCTCCCCTCACAAATAAGCAACTGCTTCCATGACCTTTGACATTCAATTTCTCTTTTAACTCCAGTTATACCCCGTTTGAAAATACCATTGAACAATTATCAACTAATATTGTGAACCAAATTAAAAATTCCCACTCGCAAATGTACAACTACAGCCATGGCATGAGACCATGGTTCTTATATTTTCTTCACAAATAAAATAACTATTTATAACTCAAGAACGCGTGCGCAGATGATGTTGTCCCCCATACGTTACATACAGTTTTTTGACTGTTTTTGACTAAATAGATGAATAAAACATATCTTCGCGTTGATATTCTTCTTCCATGAAACTCCACTCCACCAATACCATTCATAAGATGGTATTGTGGGAATTCTGATTTGGTATTGTTGGCGTTCTTATAAGAAGAAATGAAAGAGGTCATCTTCGTCAACATATTAGCTTTATGAAGATAGCAGGCTTTCGACGGCTTTGCCATCATCGTCAGTCTACAAGATACAGAAAGATATAACAAAATTATCAATAAATACACAGTAAGATAGAAAGTTAAATTACAATTAAGGGACACATCTAAAATATTTAGTTACAGATAGCAGATAAAATGTCAACAACAAAAATCTTCACATATATTTATCTCTGAAATTTGAGCTGCTATTATCTGTATTAATTCCCCCCCCCCAGTCGCAATTCATTTTTGCAATTTTATCTGCTATATGTTTCTTATCTTTTGCAATCATATAATGTGTCTTTCTTTATTGATTTATTTTTTGAAATTTTATCTGCTATCTAACTAAATTCTTTAGATGTATCCATTAATTGTATTTTAATTTTCTATCTTATTGTGTATTTATTGATAATTTTGTTATATCTTTCTGTATCTTGTAGACTGACGATGATGGTAAAGCCGTCGAAAGCCTGCTATTTTAATAAAGCTAAAATGTTGACGTAGATGACCTCTTTTATTTCTTCTCATAAGATGGTATATGAATATCTTAAACAAATACAGAACCTGCAGGAACCCAATAATTGTCAAATTTTTAATCAATCAATCCTCAATTTTGTAAAATTTCAGATAGAACCCTAATAATTCTCAACCCTTCAATCGTGTTAACCGCAAATGTAAAGTTGTACAATAAATACGTTTGTATTTTGTTACTCTGAAACCATATCGTATAAAATCTTATGGCTGCCCAGTTAAAACAAATAAATTTTGTTCAAAAATCTAGGGTACTTGGGTGCGTTAAACTTTGTGGATGAAAAGTGAAGGTAAGGAAATAACCCGAAGAGATGATCAATTTTTGACGAAAGTTCAAATGGCAGAAACCAGAGACAAATCGAACTATTCCAGTTATCTAAAGAAAACACTGAAAAAACGCAATATGTTTTCTAATACACAAATAACTGTCCAACCATCATATAATTTACGTCGATTTCATGAGGAACTAGTGGAAAGAATGACTACACAATCAACGTTATTTCCGAACCATTTCGGTAGGCCCGAAAAATGAATTTGACTTGAAGTGGAGGAAATCCAATTGAATTTGGAATATTTTATTTCAAAGAGAGAACGCACAATTTGCGTAGTTTTTCAAATTTAAATAAAAAAGAAGACAATAGAGAATTTACTCCAAATTTTTTCCAGGCATTAAATAAAATATTTTATTTTCGATGTGTACTTAATGCGTCAAATGCGTTGACGTAGGAATGATGTTTATGAGAGTATTTAGTACGTATTCTCTTCCTATCAATTGCAGATTACGAGCACGTAGTCTGGTGGTTTTAAGATGATAGACGTCATTACGCACTAGCGGTCTCTTTACCACAAACTTCCTTCTGCGTGTGTTGACTGGCATTCTGACCACATGTTTTCTTTTAAATGTTACATTTGGTCCTGTAAAAACAACGATCTTTTTTCAGTTCATCTACAATTTCGAGACAGGAATGTTTCATGCTGTTTCTTTTTATCATTTCAGTGTTAAAAGTTACGTGAAATAAATCGAATTACCCTGTATGTAAATTTATCTTGGATAATATTTATGATAAACTCGTGTATCCCATCTTCTAACAGACAAATGGCGACAATCGTATCTTTATATCTGGAACGAAACTACTACATTGCAGGCTTTCACGGGTGGATTCACTATTCAAATTACCTTCCCGGCTGGACGGCCGTAGTCTATAGGAAATTCTGTTCCCACACGTTTCGTCTGCTTCGCCACTGAGGATATCGGCGACAGAAGCAGAGAAACGACTGGGGACAGAATTTTGTATATACCACGACCGTCTAGCCTGGTAGGTAATCTGAATAACGAAGGTAATTTGAATAACGAAGCTACTACATTTTATATGCAATCACATAAATGCCGAGGAAGATTTACTTATATTTCTTACGGTTAATATTATGGTTCGTCTTTTGTTCTATACGGCACGTTTGGTCCTTTTTATCCTGCAGTTGGGTCGAGAAGTAATTAGTATTCTGTTTGAGAAAAAAGTAACGCCCAGGAAGCAAACTGAACAAGTAATGGAAAAGTATCGTATAGAAAGCTATAAGAGTGTGATGACATTTCCAGCAAAAAGTTATAGGTGTATGTATTTGCCGGTAATGTAATTAAGAAATGAACACTAAAGTAGTAGTATTTCGTACTGCATAGCAATGTGTAATAATAATTTCCTAACTAATGTTTATTAATGCGTAATAATACCGTTCATTCATGTTTAATAGAGAGTAATTCCATTGCGTATTAATAAATAATGTTACAAGTTGTTCTCATAAAAATATTTAATTTCTCCAGAAACATGAATTATGTAACATAATAGATAAAATAAAACGAATGAATCAATGAAAAACTAAAGGATTTTTTTAAAGAAACAGATGCTACTAAATACCAAAAAAATACAATTTGATAATGAGAACTTAAGGAAACAACTCCATCTCCATCTTTTTGTGAAGAATAGTTTTATTATTTCACTTATTTCTAAGAAATGTGACTGTACAGAAATTCATTTCTGGTTTGAAATCAAGTCCCCTTCCATCATCAATTAACTTTCTCGAGAAACCTTTTTGGAGAGAATTAGTATTTCTCACTAAGTTCAGCGCCCGACAGACATAAGGACTTCCCAGATGCGGTTTGGCCTTAACAAGAGGTACAAAAACTCGCAGTCATCCGCTAACCATGTTTGTTTAATTTTTGTGTCCTTTTCGACAAGAAATGTGACACAAGATGTAATAAAAAAGCATTTCGTCATATCTGATAAAGGAAATGATAAAACTGTATTTCCTGTTTAACAGGAATTTGTATCAAGAATTAAAGGCGGTGATGCAGCAATGAGAGTATTTAAAAAATTGCAGAGATCTACAGTCTGAACATGTTATTGCAAATAAAGTCGCTAATTCCTTCTTAGCAGATATTTATTTTATTTTTAAAATTATTCAAAGTTATTGCATATTAAAAGCTAAGCCTATTTCTGAAATTATAATTATTTTGATTTTCATATTTAAATTATTATGCAGTGAGCATCACAACCAACATTGATATGTCCGTAATTTTCTACGCAAAAATGATAAACAGAAATTGAGTTTTTAGGCAGCCAATAATAATAGTGGTCCCTTTCAGGCCATGCACAGCGTGCTAAAAGTTTAATTTTTAGCACTAGTACTCAAAGCGAGACGATGCTCAAATGTTCAGATGAAGCTGTGAATGGGACAAAGAAAACAAACTACGTTGGTCTGATAAGCTAAAACTGACCCATTTTGATGCAAATTGACCAACAAGATACCCAATTAAGTGGTTCGTAAACTTGAATTAAAATAAAATAAAATTCAGTGAGGCAGTTTAAAAATAGTGTATGACAAACATTGTAAAAGTGGTTTTATTTTGCTCGTAGGATTGCACCTTGCGGTCTATCGGCCTCGTGACGAAACATTTCCTACTTGCCAAACTGCTGCTTTTATCACTCATGACATAAATAACTATTACGCACAGTAATGTTCTCTAAGTATTTTTGAACCGGGAGAGGTGGCTCAGTGCACCAACTTATGACACTGCAGTGCCTCTAACCGGGTAGTCCTAGGTTCGAGTCTCCACTACAGCTGGATTTTCTACACTAACTTCTCAGCTAGGTTGAATTCAGTCGCTTCCTGGAATTTTGGCGACCGGCTGCTCTGGTTAGTAGTTTTCCGTGATTTCTTCGATCAACACCAGGCGAATTCCAGAGCAATACTGTAACAAACGGGCCACGCATTGCGCACGATCATTCCTTCCTTGTTCTTGTCGAATCCTCACCCCCTAAGCAAATTTCTACGTACATGCATTACACTACCACACATGCCGGGAGACCGGTCGAAGGCTTAGAGCTTGTCCTGGCTGAAGCGGTGCCCCGCTTGTGGGAGATGCCTGGTTGGAGAAAACCCCGGTAGTCGACGCCGGATCTCGTCATCCAGTGGGGGAAGATCACTGCCTCCTCCCGATGAAAAAGAACATACACTACATTTATGAAACTGATGACCTCAGAAGTTGACGTGCCTCGGAATCAGTAACAATCAATTAATCAAAATATTTTTGCCATTATTTAAAGAACTATCTCAGAAATTTCTTCTCATTAATTGCTCTGTGATAAATCTTCTGTCTAACCAGTATATATAGCGCGAAGGTTAAAGTTTAAAATACAATTCGCAAAAAAGCACTTCCACAAATAAAAGTATCAATCATTAGATATCGTACCTCAAATCAACTGAAAGTGACCTTACACAGTCTAGGTCGATGATTAATTTAACAGTGATTTGAAATCGACATAATACAATTTCGTATACATTATACGATTACAATATGACATTAAATCATGCCTTCCAACGTAACATTTAATAAAGCACATATGGCAACTTCACTTTACTTTACCGTCCGCGTCACTCAGCGTTAGAGACAATTGCCTCATTTCATTTGATCGATTATTTTCTGTATTCCCTCGCGTCAACTGCTATGATCATTATTCCCATAAATTTAGACCACATTATATTTCGGAGGTGTCGGTACCGTAATATCTGGCGCCGACCTACATATCTGGCTGCGGGGGTTTTCTCTCCAGCTATCTCCCCCGGGCAACGCTTCATCCGGCTTATGCTCTAAGCTCCCGACTGTTCCCTCAACATGTGCGATAGTGAAGTACGTGTATATGTGTCAATTATGGAACATGAAAGTACAAGGATGAGGAAGGAAACATTACGCGCAGTTCATAACCCTTTAGGGTATTGCTCAGGCATGCGCCTAGTGTTCATTGAGAAATCGAGGAAAACTACCAATCCGTCCGCTTTAATTGATCTGCAGACATCGGCTGAATTCGATCTGGTTATCTAGCTAGTGCGCGTACAATCCGCCACCGTCCGGACTCAAACCCAAAGACCACCGGGTCAGTGTCGCTGCAGCTGCAACGGGTGTTGCCCCGAGCTACCTCCGCCGATACCTCCGTTCAAGGTCGCACGATGCATCGGGCGCGAATCGATACGTGCATCGCGTCGCCGCCGCCCGCCTCGGGCGAGGAGCCGCCGCCGCCACCGCCGCGGCGTTCCCCAGGGACCGTGCGTGGGGCGGCGCGCGCTGGCGGCGGGAGATCGCACGAAGGCCCGCGATCGCGCCGCACGCGAGCCGCGCCGATTACATTTATTACGCGCAATGTCAAATAAAATTTGCGCGCGGCGTATTTCTGGTTCCCGGATGTCGGGGCCCCGCGCGCGCTGCCCGGCTGACCGGCCGACCGGCCGACCGGCCGACCGGCCGGCCGGGCCCGCCGTGCCAGGCGGCCCGTGGCACCGCGACCAATTAACGCGGGGGATCTGCACGCAACTCTCGCCCCGATGACGATGTTCGGCGTAATGGCCGCCGCTCGCGTATGCAATCACGCCAGCGCCGACCAGAAGCGCAATTTTTGCGGGGAACGTGAGAGCGGGCCGTGCGGTAATGGTTGGGGGAAGCGCTGCCACGCCCCCCGGGTCACGCCGGGTGTCGAAGAGGTCGGGTTGTTTATCTGCGAGTGACGCTGGAGATGGGTTTCCGCTGACGTCTGGCCGGACGTACCAGGCGCGTCTGCCATAACGAGGAAGTTGGTTGTAGAGCAAATGGCCAACTTTGTCTTAAGGAAGAACTTGCAAGATTTTTCCGTACCTAACATTTCTTCGACTTCCCCAATGAAATGGCAGTTTGTTTCCTGAATTAATTAGCTGTAAGTCAGAGCACTATGTGAGAATTTCAATAGATTAAATATTTAGTCTCTTTATTACCTCCAAACCCATTTACAATTACTTAAGTATGTAATTATCAGTTTCTTTCAAGAGTCAATATTAACTATTTCTTGCACAGTTTTGGAATACATATTTTAAAATTTATAATTTAAACTTTTCAATGAAACACGTTTGTGATTACTAGAAAATGTTTCGAAATGACCGTTTCCTGCACGAAGTAGTATTATTAATTTCGCCTCGTGCACTTTTGGTTGATACAGCCTGATCTGTTGGTATCATAATTCTCTCTTCTCGTTGGATGCTCGAATATTTCATGAATGTTAAAATTACGTGTACAAACGTTACTGTGTGTTATATATGGATGAGATTGACAGATTCATGCAATTAGTACTATTTGTGCTTTCCATGTTAATTGGAGCATTTATTGATGCTTTTGTGGCTCAATTCGCGAGGCTTTGTTACATCCGACTGTGGAACGATCTCTTGTTTATCATTTGAGTGAGTACTGACATTATTTGTAGACTATATTACGGAATTTTACGATCTAGCCAATTAATCGTTGAGGCTGGTATCTTCAGTTGAGACTGAATTTTCGTGCTGATTTCGTTGAACTACATTCCACTTCCGTAAGGAAACGAAGTCTGGATATTTTTATTTACCATTTAAGACTGTGTAAAATGGATTAATAATCCTCAAATTTGTTCTAATTTTCACTTTTTATATCAAAGTGAGTGTATATATAAAAGGTTTTGTGAATAAGGTGTATAAGTAGTCTATTGTTTGTACGGTTTGTGTGTAAGTGGCTTATTTACGAGTCACGTGATTTAATCAACTAATTTTTGTCTAGCATATAGATAAGACCCTCAAATAGTAAAGTCGATCACAAGCGGGAGGCTTCTCACGGAACATTTTTATATAGCAGTCTAAGACCCTAACAGTCAATGTAGGCTGAAATGAGTGAAGAGATAATTTAATGTGATGTAATCACTCAGTATCAATCTTCCGAATGCTTTTTGCGTAAGAGTTTTATTGTTCACAAAACCAACTAAGCTTCCTCAGAACTACTAGATACCTACGGTTTGGTCTCGCAGATACAAGGTTCTTTCATCCAAAATTTTCAATAATTTCTAATGGGTTCGCTTCAGCAAATTATTTCTGATAATTTGAATGTTCAGATCATAAGATTCGCTTTTACGTCCAATAATAGTTATTCAAGATTAAGGCAAAAATTAAATAACGTCGTGTTGCAAACACAGCCACTTGTAGTTGATACCAAATTGGCAAATGATCGCAAATGCCAGTATTTCCTTCTGCAATAAAATGTATCATAATAATAATAATAAAAATATAATGGATATAGACCAGGCAAAGACAAAAAAGAGAAATATAATTAATGGACACAAAAAGGTATTTATTTGATAGACGACATTTCAGCAGTTCTTTGCATATTTTTCGTACTTGGCAGTGGGTTAATCTAAAGGTGAGTGTCTGTTAAAACATGCGAAAATGAGACAACAATTATCTAAAACCAAATTTCAAATTATTTTGACAAAACTACTTTAAAAACTTTGTTTACTTTACTAACATTACATAGAGTACTTCTCATGAATTTTGTTGACTGCGCTCCTGTTCACTTTTGTGGCGATTCCTTATCCTGGCCTGAGGAAGAACTTCTTTCAGGTCAGGAATATTATACACCCTCAAGAAACTTTCAAAAGAACGCTTGATTGTACAAAGGAAAAAAGACTTAATCAGTTATTCTTTGTGATACTCAGTAGGAGCTCAATTTTATCTTCCTCCAAGAAAAATGTACGCGAAAGTCTCCACCGTGAAGGAATAAAATTGCAGTGCTGAGAAAGAGCACAGCAAAGGCAAGCATGAACTGCATCAAAGAGCACCACAAGAGATCAGCGCATTCTATAGCGCACTCTCGCCTGTTCCTCACTCGAGATTCTGTAGGCTCTTTCTTGCAAGTTTTGCAGGTTATCAAATAAATGGTATAACGTATATTTCAATTTGCAATTTCAATTCAAAATGCATGTATTTAACCTGTATTTACCCACAAATACCAAACCCATCTTCTTCACAAATGTTCGAACGATGTTATTTTCATTCTGACAACGTATGAACACCATTGATAGACTATTTTCAGCTGTTACATTTACACCATTCTGGGTATCATATTTTTGAAACTGATCTTAAGCCTTGGAAAACACAGCAGCTTTCCACTCGAACTGTCTTTTTGTGTGAATGAATATTTGATGTCATTGGAATTCCCGATGCCAGCTTAATTAATATAATTGTAATTAGCACGAAAACATAGAGCCACGTTGCATAATTTGTTCACAAAAAATGTGATCTAAACCAAAAGTTATGCTGTTCGTGTGCTAGTGATACATTCGAGCATTATCGACACTTAGTCCTTGCCCAAAAGAATTATGTTTTGTGATGCCATGTCTTAAAGTCTGTGTGCACATTGTAAAAGTTACAATCATACGAAAGAACTTTTTCTGCCACAAAATATTTTTAATGACATCGATAAGTCACAGACGAAAGACAAATTAAAATTTTCCAAACAGAGTAAGTATTAAAACGCAAGATAAAAATTCAAAAAGCATGGTCATCTAGGGGCGACAAAACATGATCGAGAGATCTAAAGGTGTGATATTCGTAGTATTTAGTGTTCTTGTTCAAATTCTTATGTCCTAAAAGCGTACCATCTCTCTAGATTTTCTAACTACACCCCAGTTGCAAATTCCTATGAAAAGCTGAGAGTGCCACACGTCAGTCTCAGGAAAACCCAGGAATAACCAGGCAGGCAAATGAAACAGCGCTAAAAGGCTTCGAAGACCTGAGAACGAAACGAGGATCAAACAGTTACGGTAGTGAAAAACACGTGCGTCCCAAATGAGGAGAACTGTCCCCATCCAATACTTTCAAGTTCATTCGCGGGTTGTATTCTAATTTAAATTTTTAGAAATGAAATTATAATGCATTACTATTGGCAACATAAGAATACGACCTTCGATTATATCTGTGGTAAAATCGTATTTGTGGTACTTTTGAGCTGTAACTTAGCTTATGCGTCAGAATTGAGATCTATTAGTTCTGTTTCAAATATGCTTAAATTTGATGAATATGGCGAGGAGATACGCGCAATTTTGTGCTCTAAAATCGAGATGTCCGTCAATATGTATGGATATGTATGGCTTCCCGTCGCACCCTCTCTCCGAATGCTTCCGAAGCTTCACCCCTGCACCTCGCCACTCGTAATAACAAATATCGTTGTAATATTTTTAAGATCTCGATCAGGTTTTTGTCCAGTTTCCCTGATCCATTGAGCAAATGCTGAGATGGCCCCTTGATTTGCTTCTGGACGTAAATGTAGCTTCACTATGCGCACGTTTTGTTGAACTTTCCTTTGCTTGTAGTGGTAGTAGAGCTTAGGGTGAGTTTCTATTTTGTTAACAATACAGAAAAATCAAGTCTGTTCGTTTCTTTACCGTTAAAAATAAGTTTCTATAATTTGGCAACGAAAATATCTAGTTTTTGAAATGTTAATCTCTCGCTTTTTAAATTTGTTGTTATTATTATTATTATTATTATTATTATTATTATTATTATTATTATTATTATTATTATTATTAATCTTTCAACTATTAATAGTTAAATTGTTGAGAAGGGATTCTGAAACTCAAGAAAGCGTGCGCAGATGATTTTCTCCCCCATACGTCACATACAGTTTTTGACTGTTTTTGACTAAATAAATAAAAATAAAAAAAATAAAGAACGAAACTTTAACGAAAAGCTTTAATGCAAATTAAATTAGAAGAAAACTACTAGATTCACTCCAAAGTTTTGGAACGAGACGTGCTCTCTTCCCTCCCCAGAGAGGCGTGTGTTCATGTTCTTCAATACCATCGTCATTTGATTCTCGTTTCGTTGTCCCACCGCAGACGTTTAGCGCTGCATCATTCTTCTCCCCGGGTCTTCCCGAGTCTTCTGCGGCCGGCGAGCGCCACTTGACTTTTCCCCAGCGTGCTTCCCGTGGCAGCTGCGAGTTGGGCGCCTCACGCGAGGGAAAAGAGGGAAATTCTTCTCAAATAATTTCTTCTTATTAATGAAATTATCAAATAAAGAATGAGCTTTGATTTTTTGAGAAAATATGTTTAATTGTTTAACGGATAGCTACGAGAAGATTGGCTTCGACCGAATTTAAACTAGTGGTGCTAAAACAGCACGCTAAAACAGCACGTCCGTATTCTCACGCAAAATTACGTGAAAAGTACTCAAATGTTCGGAAAATTGTACATGGCCTTTTTTTCAAAATATGTCTTAAAAAACATATTTCATTAAGGGAAAAATTCTATCTTTAATATTTTAGTGTTTTATCCTACTTGCTGCCTCTCGAACTACAAGGAGTGTGATTGATCTACCCCTTTGAGGTGTGGCATTCTAAACTTTTCTGGAGGCGTGGATCGCAACATTTTTGGGGGGGGGCGAGTGAAGAATCGCACTTCAAAGGGCGAGGTAAGGCACTGGCCTCTCATCATGCTCCCCTCCTCAAAGACTCCGAAAATATTTTGAACTTTTGTAATTTTCGAAAAGTCAGTGTTTTCAATGAACATGACACCATTCTCTTAAACGTCCTTTACACTATCCAACAACAAAGTTTAATAAAAAACGTTGGAGCCATTCTTTGACAATTTGGAAAATGTCCCAGAGGATTCATGTAAAGTATCCCCAAAAATTAAAATATCAACTTCAAATTCATAGAGCCGTGACATCAGCCAGATCGATTGGTGAATATCAACTTTGGAGAAAATCGGCTGAACGGTTTAGCCGCCAACGTTGTTCACAGACGAACAGACAGACGGACAGACGTTTTACTGTCATTCCATTTTTTGGTATCAAGGATCCACAAAATTTGGATTCAGGCTACACCGCGTGTTAGAGGATTTTTTTTCTAAATTTAGCAAATGGATTTATTCACCTTTTCGTTTCCAATGCCCTGTGATACGAGTGTTCTGTCGAAATTTCGCAGCTTTTTCGCGCAACATTACATAACTTTCTCTTTACTCCGTAGCGAGAGAGTAAAATCCAGGTGCGATTTTGCGGAACCCTATATTGATCAAAATTGCTCTGAGGCGGGACTTACGACCTTTCCTTCATTGTGTTAATCGGCCGTATCTTGTTGCGCTTCTGTGATCACAAGAGGAAACTTTCGTTAAGGAAGCTTTAGTGTCCGAAGGAAGGTATCCTTTGCAAACCCTGAACTGCTATGTACATGCGTCTCTGTCAACTGTACCCTACACCTCAAGGGACGTGAGAGATAGGAAATGCCAACAATGGCTAGAACGCTTCCGGGCGTCGGTAAAGCAGTTGCGTATTGGGAAATGTTATTTCTCAACTTCGGCGGAAACCGCGAGAACGGGCAGATCGACCAATAGTCAACTTGCTTCACCGCTCTTTCTATACGTAAGAAGAAGAATTAAAGGAAACTTTTGGAACCATTTTTGAATTTTTTTTAAGTTGCCTTCTTTCGCAAAATTACTCAAGAACTGGAGGGTTTTTTTGGCTACATCTCGAACTACAGGGAGTGTGATTGATCTACCCCTTTCAGGTGTGGCATTCTAAACTTTTCTGGAGGCGTGGGTGGCAACATTTTTTGGGGGGGAGGATCACACTTTATAGGGCTCGGTAAGACACTGGCGTCTCTTCATGCTCTCCCTGAAAGCTCTGTCTTATCGCAAAGCGACGTAAGTATTCTAATTTGATTGATTGATTTTTTCGTGTTTCCGGGCACGTCAACTGCTTTGGTCATTAGTCCCGTTAGTGCAGTGCTTGTTTTTTCCTCGGGAGATGGCGGTGATCTTCCCCCGCTGGATGGCGAGATCCGGCGACGACCTACCGCCGGCTAGTGGGATAACCCCCTGACCAGGACTCTCCCACCAGCAAGGATCCGCCCCAGCCAGGACAAGCTCTAAGCTCCCGACCGGTCTCCCAGAATATGTGGTAGCAACGTGCATGTTAGTGTAAGTGTGTGTATGTAAGGGGAGAGGATTGGACAAGGAAGAGGAAGGAAAGATTGCGCGCGGTCCGTTTGGTAGGGTACTGCTCCGGCATTCACCTGGTGTTGATCGGAGAAACCACGGAAAACTACCGATCAGAGCAGCCGGCCGCTAGAATTCTCCTCCAGATAGCGACTCAATTCGACCTAGCTGAAAAGCTAGTGTCGAAAATCCTGCCGCCGTGGGGAGTGGGAACCTAGGACCTCCCGGTCAGAGGTGCTGCAGTGACATCAATTGATGGATGCATTGAGCTATCTAATTTGTAGTGTTTCATTGCAATAGTTGATGCAGTTGACGTCTTTGCCTTTCTTCTTCTTCTTAAGAAAAGTGCTCGAGCCGCCTCTGGTAGCTGCGCCGCCAAAGTCTCGGGCGCCTTCCCTGCAGCCCGCGGCTCCGAGCCGGACGCTCGTCGCGCCGCATTTTGGCTCGAATGGAAAGCAAACAGCGCGCGCGCAACTTCCCGCGCTCGCGGCGCCGCGGACGAGGCGGCGTGGGCGGAGGGCGTCCGTCGCCCTGCGGCGCCGCGCCAACGAAACCGTGCGGAACGCCTAGCGCTGCTCCGTTGCCTGGGTTTTTTGTCTAGCCTCCTGCGCGCGTGGTGGAAATGGTGAAAGGTTAGTAGTAGGGTTTCGGTCTAGGTCTTTGGCATCCGCTATGTGGAGGAAAAATCTAGCGACCAGCTGTTCTGATCGGTAGTGTACCGTGGTTTTATCGATCAATACCTGCCGAACGTTGGAGCAGCTCTAACAAAGGGCTACGGACCGCCGGATATCTTTCCGCTATCTTCCTTTTCCTATCACCACCCTTTACTTACACTTGCATACACTACACTACCGCACGTGTCGCGTGATCAGTCGGGAACTTGGAGCTTCCAGCTGTGGTGGTGCGTCGCTAGTGGGAGATACACGGTTGTGTAGCCGGCACCGGATGTCGTCGACATGTAGTTCGGCACCGGATCTCGCCTTTCAATGGGGGTAGTTCACCGCAATCTGTCGCGATAAAAGCACGCACTACACTTACTGGACAAGTGACCTTAGAAGTTGACGCGCCCGGAAATATCAATCAATCTAGTCCTTTGGCCTGTTCCACCTTCGAATTATTTTTAACTGTGTCATTGTCTCTCGTGATGTTTTATTATTCTGGTTTGATATTTACCACTTTTGCGATAGAGTCGTCCATTGCTTGTAAATGTTCATTGCCATCATTTTTCAACTCATCTTGTATTGTTTTCGAATTGTTAGTGCTAGAATCAAATGCAGTAGGTGCACTCAATTTCGGCCATCCCAACAGTGTGGTGAGGTATCAAAATGAATTGCAAACCAAATAGTTGATAAAAGTTCTCTGAGTATAAAGGGAATAAAAATAGTCAAAGCCGTTTCACAGTTGTTACACATGTCATAAAAAACCTTGACATGTTCATGGTCGTAATAGGTCAGCAAAATAATTGATATAACATATTCCATTCCTTATAATTTTATTTTGATTTAATTGATTGATCTGTTGTGTTGAATTAACCAACGAGACTTTATTTATAATGTATTTCATTTTCACAATTTTTTTTATAAATAGAAACGTTCGTTGCTGGAGTAAATTCTAGAGTGAAAGTAAATTTTCTCACTCTTACGAACTGAAAGTACTAGGCAGTTAGATTACGAAAAAGGAGAAAATACTTTCTCAGAAGGATAAATCTATTTGAAGATGGGACGACCAGGGTTCTCAATGGACAATAGAATCAGCGTCTGGCGTAGCCGGCATGGATCTTATTCGCCGGCCTTTCGACCCACCCTCTCTTTCCGTCGCAACCCTTTCTCCCTGGTGCGGCCCCTGCCTAACCGCCTCTCCATCACTCTACCCCCGTCTTTCAGTTCCTCCGTTTCTCCGTGCCCTAGCCTCCGCCCCATCCTTTGTCCGCCCATCGACCATTCCGCCTCCCTGTACCTCAGTCCCTTCGCCACTCCATCGCCTGGTCTCTGCCCAAGTCTCCTGCGTCCCTTCATCTCTCCAACTCTCCGGCCTCCACCCCTTCCTCTCCTGGCACCTCCGCCTTTTCGCTTCCTCGTTCCATCGTCCCTTTGTTCGTCCGCCTCTCCATCCCCTGGCCTGCGCTCTCCCCTCTCCCCGTACCTCCGTCGCCCCGTTCTTCCGTTGCTCCGTCTCCCCTAGCCACCGCCCCTTGCTCTGCCCGCCCACCGACCTTTCCGCCTCCCTGTACCTCAGTCCCTTCGCCACTCCATCGCCTGGTCTCTACCCAAGTCTCCTCCGTCCCTTTATCTCTCCAACTCTCCGGCCTCCACCCCTTCCTCTCCTGGCACCTCCGCCTTTTCGCTTCCCCGTTCCATCGTCCCTTCGTTCGTCCGCCTCTCCATCTCCTGGCCTGCGCCCTTCCCCTCCCCGTCGCTCCTTCCGTCGCTCCGTCGCCCGTTGCTCCTCGCAGGAGCTCCTCGCCCCGTTGCTCCGCGATGAGATAACGCCAACGCCCGAGTTACGGCAGCCTTCGCCCGGGAGAAAGGGCGATAAGACGCGCGTTGCGGGGGCGGGGCAACAGAAAAAAGACGGCACGGTGTCCTGAAAATTATAAGATTTTGGAGATCTTAACACCTGTTGGTTTGTTAAATGTACACGTAAGCTTCCGCGGCTCGCGTTGATTACGCGGACAGCCAAGAAGTAATGTTTGTTTGTTGTTTATTTTTAACACCTGGAGTTGTTTTTTTTATGGAATTCAGGAATGCGTGGGATAGGTGAATACGGAAAATAAACAGTCTGCAATGTCACATTTTGTCCTGAACACTTCGCATATAGTTTCATAATTATGGTTTACGAGTGCAATCTTATATGAGCTCAAGTAAATTTCAGTAATTCTTTATTTTAAAGAATACTTAAACTTAAAGTGATGACATTAAATTCTTTCTTAGTTTACCGGGAGCGGTAGCTCAGTGCATCAACTGATGTCACTGCAGCGCCTGTGACCGGGAGGTCCGAGGTTCGAGTTCTGACGGCGGCAGGATTTTCGACACTATCTTTTCAGCTAGGTCGAATTCAGTCGCTGTCTGGAGAAGAATTCTAGCGGCCGGTTGCTCTGAGCGGTAGTTTTCCGTGGTTTCCCCGATCAACACCAGGCGAATGCCGGAGCAGTACGCTACCAAACGGGCCACGGACCACGCCCGATCTTTCCTTCCTCTTCCTTTTCCTATCCTCTCCCCTTACACACACACTTCCGCTAACATGCACTACACTACCACATATTCCTGGAGACTGGACAGGAGCTTAAAGCTTGTCCCGGCTGGGGCGGTGCCCCGCTGGTGGGGGAGTCCTGGTTAGGGGGAAACCCCACTACCCGACAGTATGTCGGCGCCGGATCTCGCCATCCAGCGGGGGAAGATCACCGCCATCTCCGGAGAAAAGCATGCACTACACTAACGGTACTAATGACCAAAGCAGTTGACGTGCCTGGAAACATCAATCAATCAATCTTTCTTAGTTTAATGGCAAAGAAATTGAATGGGAAGTTATCATATTGATGTATGATTACAGTGATTTTTTTAACATTTAATCATTCCTCGAGTGTAGAGGATTTAATTCATATTAACGTTCCTAGCATGGTATAAACAAAAAATGCTTGCAAGATGATGACGTCCGCCTACTAATATAAATTGCACAAATCGCACATTAAAAAATTAATTTAAAAAATTTAACTGATTGTTTTGTGTTTCGGGGCGTGTCAACAGCTGCGGTCACTCATTCCTGGTGTACGGCTTGATATATTTCGGGAGCAGGATGAGTTTTTCGTCCACTGGCACATCAAATCAGGCGTGGAAAGTGGTACCCAAAAGAGCTCAACCTTCAAAATTACCATTTATGATGAAAAAGAGTCTCATTGAGACATACATTGAGACATACATAGGTAATTCAATAATTTAAGAAACAAATTGGTCTGGAGAAAAAACACTTAGTAGGATAGGTTTGGTAATTTTAGGACTTTATGTTGGCATCACTGGATGGAGCCCTGATAACCTGGAGGATCGTTATTGTTGTGTTCATTACTGCTGATGTGCTGGTTCCCTTGAAAATTCCACATTGGTTGAACAACATTCTGTGATTCTTTTTTAAGTTACTGCAGGTGAAAAAAACGAATATGGCTCTAGAATGACTGGAGTGTATGACGAAAGTTGTATGATCCGCTAGAATTTTTACTAGTGGGTAGAACAGTTCAAAAATGGTCGGGATTCAATGACTGTCGAACATCGTTCAGGCCTCATCAGCACGAAAGTCCTATTGACGGTGTTTTGGGACGCTGTAGGCACGTTTTTTGTGATTATCTCGAAGAAAAGCATACAATAAATAGCCAACACTACTCAGATATGCTTTTGAACAAGGTGAAGCCAGCCATGAGAGCGAGAGAGACGTCGTGGATCTCAGAAGAGTAGTGTAATCACACCACTCCAGCAAGACAATGCACCTCCACACACTGCTCAGCAAACACGTGAAACCATCGACAAGAGGGATTGGGAGGTATTGCCTCATCATCCCTATAAGCCCGGATTTAGCACCATCCGATTTCCATTAGTTTGGTCCACTGAAGGAGACATTACATGGGATGAAGTTCAGAATAATGAGGATGTCAAAAATTTGTGGCAACTTCATTCAAACACCAAGATAAAAAGTTCTTTGTAGCTGGTATAAAAAAGCTGGTAACCCGCTGGGACAAATGCATAAATGTTGATGAGAATTTTATTGAAAAGTAGGAAAAAGTAGGAAGTTTTGCAAAAATAAACCTTCATTTTTCCAGACCAATTTGTCTCTTTAATTATTGAATTTCCCTCGTAATAAAAACAATTCGCCCCACGATCCCAACGTTTCCGAGTGATCCCCGATGAAAAAAGGTATTCCTTTTCTCGTTTTATATAAGCCCCAGATAATTTCTGGATTGAATTTCTTCACAAAAATTCTACATTTTTCGCGTTATATTTGACGCAGTTGAAAATTTATGAAGTATTTTGACGATGGAGTCTAATTAATCATTCAAAACCGACATGTTATCTCAGCGTTGAAATATCCCCGACGTTCATTGGTGTCAATTTGAAACAAGCCCCGTCTTTCTATTTAAAAATAAGCCCTACTTGGAGGAACATCTTGAAACATAATTATTACTGATAAATGTAATTTGAGCGCCAGGAAAAGGTTACACTTGAAACCTAATGATTCCTACGTAATTTAAATATCTTTCCTTCCAAAATTATGTTGTGCTAGCTGAGTGAATTGGGGTTCGAAGTTCCTAATTGTTGCTATTTACTCTGCAACCAATTATTCAATCTGCCATCCATACGGAGTAGCGAGGAATGTGTAAATCTTATTAAAATGCTGGATTGCACGAAACGAACAATGATAATCAGCTTTCTTTCAACTTAACAAATTGGAATTAATTATATTGATAATCAAAATGAATTCATCTTTGGTCATGATCAGTTTTTTCTATATTGCAATAGTTATAAAACCGTTTTATTCATTCGTGGGTCTTCGCGCGCTCTTCACTTCTTCGTTCGATGGCGCTCCGTAGAACCTCCTCCGTCGACGCAGCAGAATTTTACTTCTGGATAAAGTCCTCGCCTAATGTCCGTGTCTGGTTCCAAATTCTCCCGGCGATACTATTATAATCAGTGACTTCCCTCACTAACGTCTCGAGTGGATGCCTAGATATGTATTTTTTCTTCTTATAAGAACGCTCTATCCTAATATAAGAACTGATAGTTAATTTTAAACAACTGTCAATTACAGTCTTTCCTCGATCTAGTAAAATATATCAAGAGCCGACCCGCTCATCATCGCATTGCTCTAGCGAATGAATGTTCTCAAAAAACTCGAAAGCATCCGAATCCTATATCTTTTTCTTTTGTCTCTCAAAGCAATGCTTATTCCGCCTCTGCTCTGTCATTTCCAACCTAACGAAAATGATCCTTAACGCCGGTTGTTTATTTGTCACATAGCGACCCCCTCGCGATCGTCTATTGACATCCCTATATTCTATGTCAAATAAAATGACATTTCCATAATAAAAATGGTACGTCATTTTGGTATATCACAGCGTATTATATGTAGAGAAGACTTAGCAGTTCGAGATGGCTTGATCAGTACTAACATGGGCCAATGGAAGGATAAGGAAAAAGTTTTTGTTATTAGCTGCGAAACGATATGTGAAAAGATAAGCTTCTTACGTTTTTCCTATCTTGCCTTTGCGAAGGTAAGGGAATAAATTATGTAATCGTGCTACAGAATTCGGCGAATTTTCGCCAGTGGAACTCTTACCGCAGGGCCCTCGTAACGAAAAAGTAGATAAATCCAGTTGCTAAATATGGAAAAAAATCCTCTAATTCTGGTGTAGCCAGAATATATGTTTTGTGGGTTCTTGATACCGAAAAATCGATTGACGTCAGAAAGTCTGTCTGTCCGTCTGGAGTCAACGCTATCGCCTAATCCGCTGAGCCTTTTATGGAAAATTGATATTCCCCGATCGATCTGAATGAACTCAGGGCTTTGGAAGTTTGAAACGGATATTTTAGTTTTTGAGGGTACTTTACATGAATCGAGTATTTACTTTTCGGCGCTTAAAATATCGGCTAGCGGCGCTTAAAATATAAAGATAAAAAATATGAGTGACGGCGAATTAACTCCGAGAATCTGAGTTCGGGTCTCTTTGCGGAAAATATTTTTTGCTGGTTGAATACACTATTGCAGGTTTCTGTATATGACGAAGCAGTTAAAACTAATGCGAGAAAGTATATGCTTTGGTACTACCACTAGTATTTATTGTCTCTGTGATTTTAAAAAAAACAACAAAAAAAACAATATTTTCGTTTACAGTAACTTAGTTTTTTTTGAAGTCGGCATATCACATTTCGTTTCTTAATGTAAGATATCTCAAATTGTGTGACTTCGTAGTCAGACATTCATAGAAGATTTTTTTACTTAACTTGGAAGAAGCCGACCTCCTGACACGAAGGGTATTTCCGTTTACTTAAAATACGCAAACTCCTTTCGACACGCTGCATAGGCACCATTTTTCCGTCCCAGGAAAAATCTCCTCGATGATTCACCTGTACCAACACACGTGTTTGCACGGGTCGGAACTTTTCTGCGAGGATTCCCCTGTGTTGCTGAGTACATACCAGCGGTCTGTGCCCTCCCAATCTTTCTTACGCGGGACCTGGTTGAGGAACGAGGTCTCTGACATGCTTATTCCCGCTTCCTGGTTGCTTATGGGTCATGCGGGCGCGGCACCCGCGGAATTATCTCCCGCATGACCCCTGCAATTTATGTTCCTCAGTACGCATATAATCAACTTCTGCCATACTCAGAGTTTTACGATTGCATTACCCGTAGATGTAAAGTACGAAATGTCGATGGAATGAATCGATCTACCGCAATTTAAACGACGAAAGCTATACTTCTGCCTCACTACTAGCTCATTTTTAGAATAAATTTGAAGTATTCGATATTAACGTGATGCGATAAATGGCATGTGATTAGACGATAATGAAATTTACAATGTGAAATTCTTTGAAAATTTAAATAAACATTGATTATTTAAGGATAAATTAACTTATTAGAATGCACGGTTGGAAGGAACTTATAAAAATATAAATATATAAATATAATAATATATATTATATAATTATAAATTAATAATTATTATATTATTATTATATTATATTATATTATATTATATTATATATATTATAATTATTAAAAATAATAATTATAAAATAAATATAATAAATATAAAAATAAAAAAAAAATAAAAATATAAACACATAAATTGTTATCTTTTATCACGGTGTTGTATTTATTGGTGAGCTTGGGTGGAAACATTGGTAATAAAAATACGCAAGTGCCAATTGACAGTGGGATACCAATAATACTCTTCAAACGGGAGTTTGATGTTCATTGTTGCAAAAGCATTAATTTCTCCTTGCCAAAGAGTCGGCAATTAACCCGTATTAGATGTATCATCATTTGCATCATCATTGACAATCGTAAATGTTCAAAATGTAGGAAATTGGGCAAAAAAGAATTTCGGAGAGCAATACATTAGGATGATTGGTTTAAGCGAAGGTGGACTTCATGTCACTCATCAAATCATCGATTTGTCCAGCCCTCTCCAACTTTAAATGCGTTCTCCGGGAGAAAATTGGCAAATCACATTCTGGAAATGAGAATAACAACACAAAATGAATCATTAATGATAAATCATTGGCACTAAACTACGGATTTAGTCTCTAAAATAGTCAAAATAAGTAGGAAAAACAGGCTCTTAATAATCTGAATTGGGCATTTAAAAATTGACTTAAAATTGTAATATAGGTTTTTAAATGGACACTAATAATTTTTTATACTCGACTAAGAGTTCAACAAAAGAAGGACGGGAATGCCATTAATCAAAATAACACTATGATTTACGTATGATTGCAGTATTGAATAACGTGATATTTCTGCAAGTTCTCCACCTAGTCTGATGTCCGCTGTCTGAAAGGAGAGGTAAAAACCTTTTATCCGAGTAAATATTTGAAAGTAGGAGTAAACTTGCTCACCTCCTCAGATATCTCAATTCACTAAACGACATTCCTCATGACGACAAACCGTAATTTTACACGGCTTTCGAAATACGAAATATTGTGGTAAATCATAACACCGATCTTTGGATATTTGTTAAGGTTGTCTGCACTCTTCTGTACAAAATGGTAAACAGCTCAGGTATTTTTTATTCGTCCATTAATTAAAAGACTACAAATTCCTTATATTCCAACAATGTTACATAATACCGACAAGATAAAAACATTTCTACAAAATAGATACGAGTTTATAGTTCAGACAGAAAAATAGGATTTTATTAATCTAATACTTGTCAATCAAATGGCACTTTAAATGGCATATCAAAGTATTTTTTAGTCATATGGCAATTTATTGGCACTTTAGAATTCGCATACTTTACTCCTTATACCTCAGAAAGGGTAAGTACCCTAAAATATTGCGTTTTCAGTTAGATAGATAGATAATTTATTTAATTTGCTTTGGGCATTATGCCCGGTGGCAAATTCTTTACACTTACTATACATCAAATACCATAATAAACTGAATACTAAAAAAACATGCAATTCAATACACAGAACAAAATTACTCCATTTAAGGCATGCCTACTAAATGCAGAGGCCCTTTACAGACTACTGATCCTATCGCTTACACTATTATTAGAATTTAATCTTAACCTAAAAGTGTTGATGTTTCTGTGAAAAGTCGCCATGAGTGCTTAGAGGAATTTAGAGGAAGTTAGAGGAATGACATGGGCATGTAGAGAAACCGCAGCTTACTGATCATTATTCATTCGAGCACATGCCGACACTGCTGCCGATGAGGGTAGGCACCTACTAAAAATTCCGCGAGTGAGGCCAATTGAGAGCGCAGGCGACGCCTGAATACGCACCGCCCTCCACAGGTGCCCTCGGAAGAGCGGCTCATGCGGGCCCAACGTGCCAATTGCCCCCCAATTGGGTTAACAAGGCCCACGGGTTCGGCGGCGCACAACCACCGCCCCCTCCGCCACACCTCCGCTGCTCACACATTCTTCACTTTCCATTCGCTCCGGATTTCGCCCCTCGCCCACGCTCACGCCCTCGCCGCCGCCCCCGCCCCCGCCCGCGCTTCGACCTCGTGTCCGCTACACACCCAACCGCGGCGGAAGCAGTGCGATTCCGCATGACACCTGACACGTAGCTCCACCTTTCGTCAGTCTCTCCAGCTCTGTCACTTCCTACACCTACACGTCCTCTTCCACTGCCCTTTTATGTAGTTTTCGCGTCCAGCGTGTCTACTGTCCAAAGACGTCACTCGTCCCTGGAATGTGACTAAATAACTATATTCGTATAATGTATTATTTACCAGAAAGTTTTCACTTCCACGACAAGCATAAAACTATACGCTTTCTTTATTATGTTATTTTTTATTTTCACTAGTAACATTTAAACACTGGTGCAGTGCCATGCTTTCAAGCTAGGTGTATACCATACCGTCCACTGATCCTTTCGAGTCACCGTAACCTCAATAATCATTTCCTTCATCGCGTATCGTTCGAGCTTGCACAATGCGCAACATTTCCTCTTGGATTTCTTCATGTAGTAGTACCTGTTACTCGACCTGTAGCATAACATATTTGTGTGTATACGACTACTTTCACAATAGGAAATACATGTTGATAAACTTAAAGACGTCTCTTCGTGATCCGTTTACATGGAACCGCCCACATCCACCACTCGCAGGGGTATAGAGCTGAAAATCATTACAGATTTGATTGGTTCCTAAGTGTCCAAATGGCATTTTCAAACTGAATTCCATATATTTGTACCTATAATATTTTAACGAATACCTTTGAGCTTGTATAGCCAAGCTCATTCACTTTACCTTTCACACTTCTTATCATCTGTGCATTATCTCTCTTTCTCTTTCGTTCTCACTCTTTCTCTCTCTTTCTCTTTTTCTCTCTGTCTCTCTCTCTTTCTGTCTCAATTTCTTCACTCATCCTGTCCCACGGTTCCTCGCTTAATCTCTTTCCCCTTCATTTTCTTTCCCTCTCTCCCTTTAGTTCTTTCAATCCCCCAACCCCCAGGTTGCCTCGTTGTTCCCCTCCGCCGAGCTCCCGGCTGCCACGCAGCGTCGCTAACTTCCTGGTCACCCGACGCAGAGGCGGGTGGGGGGGGGGAGGGGGCGATACTCCCGCACGCGCCCGCGCACGGCCGTTTGTATGTGTGTGTGTATGTGTGTACCTTGCGCAAGTGAAGCGGCGGCTCCGCCCGAAACGCCGCTTTGCAATGCAAACGCGCCCCCTCCCCCGCACCGGCCGGCCGCCTTACGAAACCCCTGCCCTGCTCCGCCCCGCCCTGCCCCGCCCCGCCATACCCCGCCCCGCTCCGCCCAACCCCGCGCTGCCCCGCCCCGCCCCGGCCCTGCCCCGCCCCGCCCCTCCCCGCCCCGCCCCGCCCCGCCCCGCCCCGCCCGTCCGGCCTGTACTCCGCCTCGCCCTGTCCCGACACTCCCCACCCCTCCCCGCCCCGCCCCATCATACTCCGCCAAGTCCCGCCCTGCCCCTCTCTGCCCCGCCCTACTCCGCCAAGCCCCTCCCTGCCCCGCCCTACTCCGCCAAGCCCCGCCGCGCCACAGCACGCACCGTCCCTCCATGCCACGCCACGCACCGTCCCGTAGCTCGCTTTGCCGGGCGCCTCCGGTCGTGACCCCGTTGCACGGGCCGCCGCCCCCGCGCGCGCCGGACAGCGATCGCCCAGTGACCCCGGCCGCAGGAATCAAACAGCTGCATTGCTGCGCTTTCCATTGCAAATGACTGGCGCCGCGCGCGAGCTTCGCCGGTTCCGCTGCCGGGTGGCGAGCGCCGGAAATTGCGCGGCGCGGGGGCGGGAGCGGGGCGGAAGCCCATTGGCAGCATCTCCCTAGTCTTATTAAATAAAGCCTGGTGGTGATACAGCAGCACGCACTTTCTCGCTTTCTTTCTAAATTTGCAATTCTTGAAACTTCTGAGAGTTCAACGAAAATGAGACCTAAGCCATTCTTTTAATCGTGCCTTGCTGTATCCTTGAAAAAAATATTATGTAAAAATGGGAGTGTGTTGTGAATTTTTCTTTTAGAATTTGCATTAACGCCACGCAGAAATTACGCGAAAAATGCTCTTATTTTCGAAAAATGGAACATGATCTTTGTTAAGATTTGACTTTAAAGATCAGGGTCCATTAAGGAATAAATCTCAGTCTTCAGTATGGTAGTCGTAGGATGACGTCGAAGAAAAATTTTGCAGTTTTCGAAAATTCAGAGATTTCAACGAAAATGAGACTTACGCCATTCTTTGAAGTTTCTTTTACACTCTCCAAGGGCAAAGTTTAATGACACAGCTTGGAGCTATTTGTGAGGAAATTTTGGAAATGTTATTGAGACTTCTTGTTAAGTACTCCCAAAAAATAATATATCCGTTTCGAAATCCGCAGGGCGCGAGGAATATCGATTTGGAGAAAATAGGCCGAACAATTTAGGCGCTAGCGTTGCCCACGAAAAGCTCGATTTTTCGGTTTCAAGGTCCCACAAAAAATTACTGACTAGACAACGTGTTAAAGGAAGTCATTTACTACATATTAGAAGAAGATTTATTCAATTTTTCGTTTCCAGGGCCCAGTAATAAGTGGGTGTTTTTCTGTGCAAAACAATTCTTGATTTTAATACTTGTTACCTGACTGTTTGGAAAATTGTTATCCGACATTTGGAGAAGAAGCTATCGAAACCATCAAGCAATCTCATGAATGGTTGAACATAAAATCAATCACATTTATTAATTGCTTAATTAAAGTTGAAACTTGAATCTCCTTCAAGTAGCTTTTATTTACTAGTGAAATATGTCAAATGTATGTAAAAAACGTTTGTGAAGTATTGAGGCCCCAAAAATGTAGTTGGCGCCCCTCTTATTTTTGGCTGCACTTGCCTATGGGTTTTTCCCCACTGGGTTGTGGCAAGGACTTGTTTTCGTTGAACGGGAGGTTCTAGGTTCAAATCTCTATGTCGAATTTTTGAAGACCAGTGAAATAATCGGGCACTGTTAGGAGACTAGTCTGATAGGTGTATGAAGTCATACTAATTAGAAAAACGTATTACTCCGTATTTTCTTCTCCATTTCCTCATTTGTTTATAATGTATAATTGTGAAAGATTAGTAATAAATAAAAATACAGAATGAATTGAGCACCTGAAATTATTGAGTTTCCAGAATTCGTGAGATGAGCGAGATTGAATTCAAAAATTTAGCTAAACGGCAATGTTTTCTTGTATAAAACGGACTTTCCTGTACAAAACACTAAAACGGACTAAAAATCAACAGACTAAAAAACAAAGGACACTAGTTTTTCGTCGTTTACGACATCGTAAAAAGTTAAGCTCTTTGCATTCTGCACAGCAAGTGCAGAATGTCCGCCGGAGCAGGCGTTGTGCAAGCCTGGCTTAAGAACTGGCTTCGTATTAAAGATAAACATGATTGTGGTAAACATGCGCTATTGATGCATTGATCGGTGAAATACTCGTACAATACTTAACGAAAAAATAAATAAAATGTTTATTTTTCAATCACAACAATAATTGGAACGCACTGTAAAACATACGTTGTATGTTACAATATTTTTTTATTTAAGAAATTGAAATATTAAGTAAATGACAATTCTCATGAGCATTTTATTTTACAAGTTTCGTTTCTTTTAGATAGTTCACTATCCATCACTACATTTTTGTTTGCTTTTAAACTCTGTTTCACTCAGTTCGTTCGAATTAGTAGTAAGACTTTCCAGTTTCTCGTTTTAATTATAATTAAAGTTTCCTTTATCATTTCCTTTTCACGTCTAATTTTGTTATGTAATCCTGTTTGGAGAATGCAGAATTTTAATAATATCATTGGCAGTTTCACATCCTAGTTTCATCTAGCACGATTTTATGTTAACATTATAGAAATCGCTATGACACCTATCAATAATTATTATCTTGATAAATCGTAAGGAGCTGAGAAAACTGAAATCTAAAATCGTGGCCGAATACATCCATGATTACATAAATGTAGTTCTTTTAAGCAAGTTATTTCTCTTTCATGAATGTGAATTATTTTCATGATTGAATCCACAATTGAAAGTCTTGTTTTGCCTTTAATGTCAAGTTCATTAAAAATGAGTAATTTTAGAACGGAAAAGACCTTCTCTTGTCACGAATGATGAAGGATGCTGGTTCCTACGTAAGATAATGTGCATGGCAATTAGATGATTACAGCAACTACTCCACAGCAATTCATCTTCTACTACCGCACGTGTGTAATGATCACAGCAGGTGTGTGTGTGTGTGCGAGGAAGATGTAGAAAATGAAGATGCGTGGTCGTGACGTCAGCAAGAGCTGAAGGTTAAGATGCGGAAGTATTGGTGAAAATCATAAATCAAGAGAGGTGATGAGGTTCCTGCATTTCTGCAACATTTCATCAATTCGAAGAACACTATCATTTTGTTGCCCAGTGTTATAGAAAAAGAAGTGAGTTAGATCAACAATGCTTCGATAACTATACGTACGTACTAGGTGCACTTTTATAATGTATTGTCGTGTAAAATAAGAGTATGACTTAACTAAAGAACTGTGTATGTAGCATATGAAAGATTATTTCTAAGAAACATATTGATGCGTTTTTACAATTTATTGGTTACATTTTGCTCAAGAACAATTAATTTATGTGTAATTTGTGAGACTCGAAGAACCTTAAAACAGCGACTGTCTGGGTTTTGTTGATATATTAAGTTTTTGAGTTAGTGTTTTTTTAAGTAAATTATTTCCTACACTTCTATTAGTTGAATAGTTTTTGCACACTAACAAACTAAATCGATAGTTTGAAGTGGTTTACAACTTTTCAGCTGTGCTTATTTTTAATATAATAGTGAGCACTGGAAATTCCTACTCTGAATTCTTAGTAGAATGTTTATCGCCAAGGGAAAATGATGTTAAGGTTTTTTGGAATAAGATGGGAGAACGGCAAAAGTTATTGATCCAACTTCCCTGAATAAGCAAAAACATTTATTCTGGGAATTCAAAATGTCATCCCCGAGAGTGTATCACGCAACAGATCTGAGAAAAAGAGAAGAATTGCGTGCATTCTTTCAGATAACCCATTTACTTGTTCTTTCCCGGAAAGATAGGGAAAGTGGCAAATATGACCTCTGAACACTCGGCGCGGGGTCAATTTGAACGACTTGCTTATTTTCCTTGCGAAACGTAATACATCAGTCGTATGCGGAGTGTCAGTTTATAGATATAACGAGTCCAACCGAGGTTGAAGGATCAGGAACATGCATCGAGCTTATGACGAGCGTGAAAACTAGGCCACAAATTAACGATTCTATTGAAGAACGCTACTTCTTCATCTTTCATTACAAGGATTTGAAATTAATTTCCACTACGGAAAGGCGTGCGGTAATTCACGTTTTGTAAAGTGATTGAAACAAGGAATAGGTCATTCAAATCGCAGATTTCAAAAGAAGATTCAAAATTCAAACGAACCAAAAACCACAAAATTCGACGTTTCTTCTGCCTTTGAAACTCATTCATTAATTTTTTTCTATTCAGATGTCTTAAATTTATTTCACTTTCATACACACCACACACCCTATAACATAAAGTTTCATTAATTCATCCACTTATTTTTACACTAATTGAAGTCGTCCAGCATTTCCCGGATATATTTACCACAATCATCTATTAGAAAAGGATTTTTCAATTTTTCATTAGAGTAAAATGGATGTAATTTACATTCCGCCACACCTCGCGCGGCAGACCGGCCTCACTCTGCCCCTTAGTCTCCTTTTTTTTACAGATCATACATAGTTCAGTACATATAACACTTTACATATGTATTGATGGCTTACATTCTAAATTACCAAAAATTAAACTAAAAACTAATTCGGGTGAGGAAATCTTTTCCAGACACCTCTAAAAACAATCTATTTCGGCAAATTTGGTTAGGAATGTACCCTTAGTCTCCTCTCCGCCACGACCGCCCCGCCGCCACACCGCTGCACTCCGTTTTCATTAAACAAAATCATAACCTTGAAACGCAAAAATGAAGGGCAAGGGGGAGAGTAAATGATTGGAAAATAAATTTAATTAATACAAATCCTTTCTTGGTGGTAAAATACAAGTACATCTGGAGAATACAAACACACTAGCGTACCCGTGTGAGAACTCTCGTATGGTAAACCCCACCATCTTCCCTATTTTTTCATTTCCATATTAATCCTGTAATATATCTTTTTCTTCAAGACCCTTTTATCCTCCGTCACTTTTTCTATATGTGTCCTTGTAATTGATAACAATATAATACACCCTTGTCGGTGTATTTGTATTTTTATTTAACGTCGTTACTGAGCAGAGAGGCACACCCGTGTAATTCAATCGCGTAGAATATCAAGTAATTAGTTTAATTTCACATGCAGTTGCAGGTTCTACAGGCTCTGAACAGCTAAGGTAGAACAGATAAGCGTCGAATCAGCAAAAATGTAATAAAATGTTCAGGAAGAACTCATCCTATAGTTTATGTATGAGTAGCGTTTCTTTGACGCCATTGACCTTAAAATTTTACTTTTTAAGTCCTTAGGAAGCTTCGTTTAGAAGTTATTTAACAATATAGACTTTTAAAAAAAGCGGAGTGTTGCGGGTTGCATTTGACATCAATATTTAAATGCTTTTTTTAAAAGAAGCCTGCTCTCTACCATTACCACCCGTATTCGCTACGATTGTTGCCTATTGTGTAGCTGTAAACAGATGCATTGTTTCAATATATCATATTTGGCCCCATTATTTTTGTGATTAATTTTGTGATTGTGATTAATATCTACCGTTGCTACCTACTGTGGTCTGTAAGCTGATGCATTGTTTCAATATATAATATTTGACCCCATTAATTTTTTAACAGTCGTGAAGAAAAAAGTTATTTTAAATGAAGTTATATTTAGAGTGAGTTAGAGGTGAATGTACAAAAAATAGCTACGAAGCACCTGGACTGGAAAGTACCTTATGTTTTTTCGGGCTCGCGTTTTTACCACCTACGACTACGCTACGTTCTACCTTTTCTGGTTAATCGCTCTTAATTAAAACATTGCGTTAATACGTAGTCAACTTCTTCTGGATATTAGGCACTAATAATTGTTCATGGAATAAATAGCTATAGTCAATGCATGTACAGGGTAAGTGTTTCAGATGTTTGCGATTTTTTACATTAAAATATGATGTTCAACCCAATTTCAAAATGTTATTTTACTTATTTTGTTTGGTATTCCATAAAACGCGATATTGAAGTCAACTTTGCCTCTTTTTCTTTATTAATTTTGTTTAAATTTATCAGCGTCATTTGTAATATTTTCAAATGAAATCGAAATATTCAGAATTCTAGAATCTTTCAGCATTCGTATTCCAAAAAATATGTTGTGCGGCATCGAGAGAAGCTTGACGCTAGTACAATGCAAGAATGTCGCCACACACACACACACACACACACACACACACACACACACACACACACACACAAACAAACACACACACACACAGCGAGTTCCGACCACTGTTCGCTCACGAGGAAGGCTATGTTTGCGAATAGTTGTGTTATTTGTTCTTTCATTCCTCGTCATGTCTTGCTTCAGCAACAAAGATAAATGGTGGGGTATTTTTGCTCTGGTTCGTAAAGGAAATGGCAACATTCTAGCGCTCTTGGCCTCAGATGACACTTTCTCAGTGACGGAATGCACGCATTTCCTTGGAATTCTTAAGCCGTTGGTTATTTTCTCTGACTCGTCAAGTACATCCACATTTTGCGTGTTACATGAAAGCAATATTCTGAACAGCGTTAAGCGCAAACCAAACCATTATTAGTGAATATGATGTTTAGTAATGGCGTTGATGAAAAATAAAACGAAATAACACACTTAAGTCAATATTTCCAACGTTTGAGATTTCTGTACTTACGTAATATGCGCAATTGTCTGTTGCAGCTACGTATTGACAGTGCATGAACATTTTTTTCATAGTTTGTAATTTCATGTATAATTAACCTTCTTCTTCTTCTTCTTCTTCTTCTTCTTCTTCTTCTTCTACAGAGACTTACAGACTATTATCTTTTGGAAAACATAATCCTTTCTATATTCCTCGGTCTTCCTGAGTTAGAAACAGGAAGAAAATCATTAATGTAATGTATCAAACTCAAGTACATCTCAACAACAAAAATATTATTAGTGTAATTAATGAGAACATTTAACAATACATTGTATACTTAATGCAATTGTCTCAATTTGAAATAAGAGAAGAACTCTGTAAAATGATATACTAAGACTTACACAAGCATACCTAAAAGAAGCCATTTTCTCTGTATTCTTAAATTTATATATATATGGTGTGATAGTTTTGAGTTCGCTTGAATGCAACGTAATGTTTTTGAGAGGTGATTGCCCGTCTTATTTCTTTTGAAAGTTGCGCAATGAATTTCGAATGACAAATTTCCTAACAAAGCCTCGGAGTCATGAATGAGGCGCGAGGTTCCAGTGACTAAGAGGCTTCAAAAGTCGCGAAAGATGAGCAAAGCGTTTCAGAAACGCATTCGTGGCACGTCGCATTACGTCAAGCAGCAGCAGCCGGGCCCTGGCCCCTTCCGCTCCTCTGCAACCTCTCTCCTCTGAGCACATGGCTTGGCGACAGCTTGATCCTGTCTAAAAGTCTCAACTCAGAAAGAAAGGTGAAAAGAAAAACAGGGGAGAAAGAAGGGAGAAAACAAGGAGAAAGAAAGACATAAGGAAGGAAAAAGAAGAAAGAAAGAAGGAAGAAAGAAGGAAGAAAGAAGGAAGAAAGATGGAAGAAAGAAGGAAGAAAGATGGAAGAAAGATGGAAGAAAGATGGAAGAAAGATGGAAGAAAGATGGAAGAAAGATGGAAGAAAGATGGAAGAAAGATGGAAGAAAGATGGAAGAAAGATGGAAGGAAGATGGAAGAAAGATGGAAGAAAGATGGAAGAAAGATGGAAGAAAGATGGAAGAAAGATGGAAGAAAGATGGAAGAAAGATGGAAGATAGATGGAAGATAGATGGAAGATAGATGGAAGAAAGATGGAAGAAAGATGGAAGATAGATGGAAGATAGATGGAAGATAGATGGAAGATAGATGGAAGATAGATGGAAGATAGATGGAAGATAGATGGAAGATAGATGGAAGATAGATGGAAGATAGATGGAAGATAGATGGAAGATAGATGGAAGATAGATGGAAGATAGGAAGAAGATAGGAAGAAGATAGGAAGAAGAAATAAGAAAGAAAGAAAAAGAAGAAGAAGAAGAAGAAAAAGGAAAATTAGAACTTGTAGTGCTTAAACAGCCAATTCTCCCTCACATTAATTTTAACTTTTCCTATTTTCGAACATTCAGAGTTCAACAAAAATGATATCTTTGCCATTTTCTTGTGATCTTTGTTCTACCCCTGGGAAAATTTTAAGAACAAAGTTGGAGCCTTTTTTGAGAAAAAAATTTAAATAGGTAAGCAAATAGGTTGTTGAATTGCAGTTCGCGAATTTTTTTTTAAATTTTTGTTGTTGTTTTTTTGTTTGATTTGAAATTTTTAAGCGGTGACTGCATTGGTTTCGGAGTGAAGATGGAAAACATGGAATAATGGAGGGAAAATGATTCCGGGAGGGATTACGGAGGAAGGGTTGGTTGAATATGAGCTTAGCCTCGCCGCAGTACAGGAAAGAGGTTGAGTTTTGAACTTTATTTGAACTTTTCTTGGAATTTAATATGTCAAGGACAAGATTGAGTAGTAATTAAAACGAAGAAATAAATTCTAAAACTTATATGGATATAATAGCATACTGCGTGGTACGAGAGTATGAATGAATGAGTTATTTCAATTAGCACAATGTAAATAAGGTGTGCATGTGTATTATTCATGTTTGTTATATTTCAGTGTATGTAAATATTTTCGTCTGGGTATTTACTATGTTGACTTGTATTGTATGAGCTAGATGGAGATGCAAAAGATGAGATAGTAAAAACAAACAAAATATTGTTTATATTATAATAAATCGGAGTTGCACCTATTACTGCGGTCGCGAGAGCAAAAATTGAATCCTTATGTTTTGTTATTTATTTATGAGACGATGATTGCCACCAAAATAATGTGGCACGCATCCTATACCTATCAAAATCGATGAGAACATCCCCGCATTCCGTTTGGAACGGGTGCGCGGACCACGACCCGAATACAAATCTTCTGAAACTGGAGGATTAATTGAAATATTTATAGCAGAGTTGAAAATTGATTTCGTTGACGTCCAGTGCAGGTGTCAGTGTACTGTTGTTTCCAGCAATACAAACGGCATTTTCTGTTGCAAGAAAACATTCATAATCGGGCATTTTACGGCACAAATGAAGACGTATTAGCATTTTCTGTTGCAAGAAAACATTCATAATTGGGCATTTTACGGCACAAATGAAGACGTATTAGCATTTTCTGTTGCAAGAAAACATTCATAATCGGGCATTTTACGGCACAAATGAAGACGTATTAGCATTTTCTGTTGCAAGAAAGCATTCATAATCGGGCATTTTACGACACAAATGATGACGTATTAGCATTTTCTGCTCACATAATTGCATCATCACACGTTCAGCCGATCGCAGTGAGAGAATCGTTGGGAGGTGAGGTAAACGGAACAATCGACTACCGTTTTCTCGCACCGATGTCAGATATTCGTGACGTCACAAGAAAGTTGTTTAGCAAAATGAAGTTTGATTCTCTTTTAAGTTTATAATGCTGTTATACAAAAAATAGCATATGCAACTCGTTTGTAGTGTTCCTTTATTGCATTCGTACAAATTGGAAACCTCGCTCCTTACGTCGCTCATTTTCAAAATATGTACTCGTGCAATAAACTTAGTATTATAAACTAATTGCATAAACTATTATTATTATTATTATTATTATTATTATTATTATTATTATTATTATTATTATTATTATTATTATTATTATTATTATTATTATTGTTATTATCGAATAATTAAATTAAAGAATGTAAATTAGTAAGATCGATTACAGTGCAGCCGAAACATGGGGCAAAAATTGTTAAACTTTATTATTATTATTATTATTATTATTATTATTATTATTATTATTATTATTATTATTAAATTTAAGAAAGGTTACTTGATTTACAGTGTCGCTCATGCTTGGTTGAAAGGAAAACGTTTAAAATTAAATTATTAATAAGTAGAATTAATCCAGGGGTTTACAAGGGCTACCAAGTGAGGAGCAGAGATGTATAAATTATTATGAAATAAAGGTAAGATAACAACACAACGAAGCACACGGAAATCCACAACGGAGGTTACACTTGAAATGATTGGATGTGAGCAAAGATTCAAAACCCAAGAGTTATGAGGCCAGTATCAGTTGATATTTTTTGTTCATATATCTAGTTGACTCACAAAAGGCACTACACATACGAGTAGAATGAAAGTTGCAAGTGAAGGCGGCTCCCGCAATATAACCGAGCGCTCTTCTAAAGCATCACCTACATGTAGTACGCATTATTTTAATCGGTTCTGTAGATTTTCTGTGGATTCTCACAAATTGCTCTATCCAGTGCAATCGCATGTCCACAGCAAGTGATAGTAAACAGTTCGATTCGTGGTCGGGCGGCTAATGTTTTGAACAATTTACTCGTTTAAAACGTTTTAATGTTTTATGCGAAATTGTTACTATGTAATAGTGTTAAATAATGACGAAACATTTTCAATGACCTAAGCCCAGAAACGTGATCTAAGCCCAGAAACGTATTCACGCCAAAAGAACTGAAAGGATAATTGTGAAATAAATAACGTTAATGGGAAGTGCTTCTTCGTTAATGGAGCGTTTCAACTGTTTTTAGAGCATCTCTGCTCTCGGTGGAGCTCTTTCCTAGTTACGCAATAGATGAAACTGTTCTTTTTCTCTTGTTTTTGTCGTCAATGTATGTTCCTTTCGCTTACCCTTCGGACTATCCCTGTGACACAACCCAAAAACAGTCAAGACTACTCAATTTAACCGAAATGCAAACAGAAGTATTTGATCCACTTGGTCATACAATCATGTTTTCGTATGCAGTTATTGTCCTTCATTTTCAGTTAGTTCCATTCCAATCAATTATTTAATTTCATTCGTTCAACATTTTTTTCTCTTTACGCATATTTGAATAGCCTGATTTTGTCAAAGATATCTATATATTTTAACCTTTAGACCTTGGTATCATAGACCCAGGAAACATTCATTCTGGTTACACCGCGAGATGCAGGATTTGTTTCTCTAAATTTAGCAACTGGATTTATCCGCTTTTTCGTAACCTGAGCCCTGTAAAAAGGAGTTTTCTGCCAAAAATTCACCGTTTTTTCGCGCAGCATTTCATAACTATGGCTCTACTCCGTAGCGAGAAACTAATAAATAAAATTTCCAGGCCTCCCTGACACTCGAGCCCTCTACGTCCCCCGCGGAATTTTCCACCCTACAACCGCACGACCTCGGCGTCTGACGTCGTGCGGCTCACTCCTTGGGTCCATCCCCTCGCCGACGCCGTAGGAACGCGGGCTGCGTCATGTTTCGCGAAGACACCGCGCGGCGGCGCCCCTTCCGCTGCGTCGCGACGCCCTTTTGGAAGTCGCGCGATGCCTGCTTGGGGGCGGGGCAGGGGCGGCGTGACGCCCCAGCCTCCGCTTCCTGCGAAGCGAGTGGGCCCACCCGAAGCGCCGACAGCAGGAAAACCCGACGCGCCGCCGCCGCCGCCGCCGCCGCCGCCGCCGCCACCGCCGCCGCCAACGCCGCCACCGCCGCCACCGCCGCCGCCACCGCCACCGCCACCGCCGCCGCCACCGCCACCGCCACCGCCACCGCCACCGTCACCGCCACCGCCGCCGCCGCCGCCCACACCGCCACCGCCGCCGCCACCGCCGCGCCACCGCCACGCCCACCGCCACCGCCACCGCCGTCACCGCCACCGCCACCGCCACCGCCACCGCCACCGCCGCCGCCACCGCCACCGCCGCCGCCGCCGCCACCGCCACGCCACCGCCGCCATACCGCCGCCGCCACCGCCACCGCCCGCCGCCGCCGCCACCGCCGCCGTCACCGCCACCGCCACCGCCACCGCCACCGCCACCGCCGCCGCCACCGCCACCATACCACGCCACCGCCGCTGCCGCCGCCGCCGCCGCCGCCACCGCCTTTCCGCCACCATCACCGCCACCGCCGCCACCGCCGCCGCCACCGCCGCCGCCACCGCCACCGCCACCGCCGCCGCCACCGCCGCCGCCGCCACCGCCACCGCCACCGCCGCCGCCGCCGCCGCCGCCGCCACCGCCGCCACCGCCGCCGCCACCGCCGCCACCGCCGCCACCGCCGCCACCGCCGCCACCGCCGCCACCGCCACCGCCACCGCCACCGCCTCCGCCATCACCGTCGCCACCATCCCCATCACCGCCGCCGCCGCTGAGTTTGGACCGGCGCGGGCGGCACAGCGGCGTCGCTGACTCACCTGAGTCACACGCGCGCGTTCCATAAACTGCGCTTTAATGCAGTTCGCTTTTCCTCTAGCGTTTGTGGGGGGGGGGGGAGACAAAGCGAACCGACAAAAAAGGTTCGTGGCAAAGAACAGGGAATTTTAGTTTCAGTAATTGAGCGGAAATGGCATTAGCGTTTGGACCGTTTCCTGTGGAGAATGAGATATTGTATTCAACGAATTTGGCAATATTTGTTTCTAATAGTAGTTGCGACGCTATTCGCTTTGTCGAATGGTTGTCGCTTGGCATTCTATGGTGAAGTTACACAGAACTGTTATAAACATTATTTTTTGTTAAAACATATCCTGCTCTAAATGGCTTTCTATAAAGAATGGAAGAGAATGTTTGAAGGGTGATTCTTACTCTATCAAAGAATAAATATTTCAAATACGAATAACCAGTGCAAAGAGATAAAAAACAAAACTTAAAACATCTGTACATTAAAACCTTTCTTGATAAAGATGGATTGTTAGTGATTCCGCGCGCGTCAACTACTGGGGTAATTAGCTCCGTAAGTGTAGTGTATGTTTTTTCATCGTGAAGTGGCGGTGATTTTCCCTCACTGGTTGGCGAGATCCGGCGCCGACCTACCGTCGACTAGCGGGGTTTTCCACAACCAGGTATCTTCCACCAGCGGGGCCCTGACCCAGCCGGGACTTGTTCTAAGTCCCCAACTGGTCTCTATGCATGTGTGGTAGTGTAGTGCATGTTAATGTAAGTGTGTGTGTGTGTGTAAGGGGTGAGGATAGGGTACTGCTTCGGCATTCACCTGGTGTTGATCGGAGAAACCGCGGAAATCTACCACTCAGAGCAGCCGGTCGCTACGATCTCCTCCAAACAGCTACTGAATTTGACCTAGCTGAAAAGCTAGTGTCGAAAATCCTGCCGCCGTCGGGGCTCCACCGGTGGACCTTCCGGTCAGTAGCACTGCAGTGACATCAGTTGATACACTGAGCTCGCGGTTTACTTGATAATGACAATACCATTTATCGCAACTGAAACGCTGCTGAGGACAGTTTCTCCAAACGATTTTTTAAGATCTCCGGCGACAAAATTCATAATGGAAGGAAAACCAGACCCCGCACGAAAGAAGGATTTACAAAAAAAAAAAGATACACCAATGTTAATGAGATAAGACAAAGACGTGTTTTATAGCTTCTCGCTTCCATTGCATCTTCTGTATTTCACTTTCATTAGAACGAAGCTATGTGGTGGTAGCAGCAGCGGCCGCGGCGGAAAAGGGAAGCCGGGAGAGGAGCGCTGCCGTGGCCGCGGCTCTTTTTCCGGAGGGAGGGCTCGTTACACGAGAAATTAAAAGTTTCACCGACTCGAAATAAAACAGCGCTCGCCCGCTCGATTCCCCTCGCCCTCCCCCTCCACCTCCACGGAATAAAACGATGTTGTGAGACGAGCAGCGCGCGTTCGTCTTGCGACATCGATGCCGATGTTTTCCTACGACGATGTTATAAAATGATGTTTTCATTGGAGGAGAAAATAAAATGATGTTTTTATAAAATCGGGAATGTTTTTAACATCGATTTTTTAAGGTTATGTTTTGTGATATCAATGTTTATTGTTCGGTTGTTTTACGTTGTTGATATTTTATTTTTGAGGGAAAAAGTACCAAAGAGGGGAAAAAATACCATAAAAATACCAAGTCGAAATAAAAACTTGCAATGTTTGTGAGATAACCGTACATTTCACATCCTGCAGATCAAATTTAACAAAGGCGAAAAATAATTAAAGTACGAGTTTCGACGATGATTGCAATCTATATTATTTTTAAATTAACGAATCAGATAACAAAACGTTTGTTAATTGTCTTGATCATTTTTTAATTTTATTTTGTCAATTAAATCTTAATAAAAATTTAATAAACGCGACCTCCATCAAATTACTTCCCCCCGTGAATATTAATGGTAACTAAAAGGTATTGTTAAGGTTTTAAAAATATCAATGTTTAAAAACATCGACGCTTTTAAGCGATGTTTTATTAATACCGATATTTTAATGTTGAACATGGATGTTATGTGGGCGATGTGGCACCCATACTTGCGGCCACGGGCCTGGCACGGCGAGACCACGCCCAGTAAGCAAAGTACACAATGAAACGTTTCGCGAACTGTTTAGGGAGTTTGAAAACTTTTCGAAATACGTCGCACAAAGTTATTCGGGTGGTAGAAACGTCATTCATTCCAGATAAATACTGTTATGATGCCTCTGCCTGGGGAAGGAGCTTGAAGCAGTGTCCTCAGAACAAAAATAATAATAATAATAATATAATTATAATATAGTAATATGATAATATTATAATAATAATAATAATAATAATAAGAAGAAGAAGAAGAAGAAGAAGAAGAAGAAGAAGGAGGAGGAGGAGGAGAAGAGAAGAGGAGAAGAGGAGAAGAGGAGAAGAGAGGTGAAGAGGTGAAGAAGGAGAAGGGAGAAGGAGAAGAAGAGAAGGGAGAGAGAGAAGAGGAGAAGAGAAGAGGAGAAGAGAGAGAAGAGGAGAAGAGGAGAAGAGGAGAAGAGGAGAGAGAGGAGAAGAGGAGAAAGAGGAGAAGAGGAGAAGAAGGAGGAAGAGGAGAAGAGGAGAAGAGGAGAGAAGAGAGGAGAAGAGGAGAAGAGAGGAGAAAGGGGATGAGGAGATGAAGAGAAAAGGAGGAGGAGGAGGAGGAGAAGAAGAAGGAGGAGGAGGAGAAGAAGAAGAAGGAGGAGGAGGAGAAGAAGAAGGAGGAGGAGGAGAAGAAGAAGGAGGAGAAGAAGAAGAAGAAGGAGGAGGAGAAGAAGAAGAAGAAGGAGGAGGAGAAGAAGAAGGAGGAGGAGGAGAAGAAGAAGGAGG